>LQRL01085576.1:0-11960 GCA_001703475.1 Hydroides elegans
TGAAGCCACGTTGGTGTTGCAGGGGTTCCAATGCCAGACATACATTCTCTATAGTTCACCAATTCCTTTTCATTATCAGCATTAAGTTTTATTTTGCGACCTCTTTTCCTTTGAGCTTCATTTTAATTCATCACGATATTGTACTTCTAGGAACGTTACAAGTCTTTAATGAACTATAAACACGGGACCCATCCTTAACCATTTTAATTGCCTTATGCAAATCCGATTGTCAATATTTCGGAATTTTGCATTATATAATCATATAATTTTAATTTTAAGGTTTATGTAACCCATATGACTAGCTGGATACCTTAAAACGCCCACCCTGCATGAGTATTATTGATTTTATGCGGCCCCATTATAGCGTAGTAATTATTGCTAGGCAACGAGTATATTGGGAGAGCAATATAGCTCAGTATATAGGTTAGTAACCAGCGCATTTGTCACTTGGTAGGCAGCGTTTACAAAAAACGCTTTAAATTACTTAATTGAATACGAATTAAACGTGTTTAAATTAAGATATCTATACAATATTGACTCATGAAATCAAATAACACAACTATTTGGTCAGATGTATAGCGGTATAAGGTTAACAGTGGGTTTCAAAAAGATGGTGTTATATTCTATACATATAAATATTTTCCTACTCTTGTTGCTAAGAGTTGTATCTATGTTTTCTATCGATTTCATCCAAATCAATACAAGAATAATAAAACTAGAAGGAACTAGAAGGTCAGTGACCTTGGATCCCCCGTGAACTTCAACAATTCGTGGGTGAAGGACGGTCAGTTTTTACTAAAATTAACTTTGGAAATAACGAACTGTTTTGCGAATAAACAAGATCATGTGATGAAAGAAAAACCGAGTAACATCTTGCATCATCACTCACTTCTTTCTGAAGACATCTCTAGGACTGACGAGACCAGTTGGAAAAACGAGGCCAACGAAACAAATATATAATTTAACTTACATTGCAAATATGCTTAGATAAGCACGATTACTTTTGTAAGCCAATTCCAAATGCACCAGGCTCCCCAAAAAATAGGTGTTAACACATCTCTATGAATTTCTTGATTAATATGCTGATATAAGCATGATTGCTTATAAATATTCTTATATAAGCATACTTGCTTATAAAATCACACGCAAAATGTTTTTAGAGGGCAGCTGATGAGACAAGTGAAGAAAGAATATCATTTTACTTATCTAAAAAATAATATGCTTATATAAGCATGTTTGCTTATATAAGCAATATATAAGTACATACCACCTTAAGTACATACCAGCTTATATAAGTACATACCACGTACTAAATGATAATATCTTATATTATCACCCACATTTCCTCATCTGAATATGAACTTTTTGCTACTTTTTAAAGTGCTCCAAAATCGACAATTTTCAATCGATCGAGATGACACTATGACGAGGCACGACTTCAGGCCCTGGTTTATATGTGTATTAAATTAAAAATATCTTGCTCAATTCCTTCATACCAAACTCGCGTGCACAAAGTACTTAACATCGGGTGAGAATGTTTAAATCGACAATTTTCAAAGTGTTCCAGAATCGACAATTTTCAACTGATCGAGATAAAACTTTAACGAGGCACGACTTCAGACCTCGGTTTATACGTGTATAAAATTTGAAAGCCCTAGCCCAACTCCTTCAGATCAAACTACAGACGGACAGACGGACAAGCTCAACCCTATATCCCCTCTTTTTCACGAAGGATAAAAACAGATTGAATAAATTTTAAATTAGCACAATTATATGGTCACAAGGTCTACTATTACATCAAAATGAGCCATCACTACTTGGGCAGATGACCTGTTTATAAAGCAATGTTAGTGTTAACGTTGATGAGTAAAGGCAAGGCATGTACAATTAACTAAATAAACAACACATTCTCACATTTTCATATACACTTATTGAATATAATCAAAATGTCCATTATATACAACATGTATATTTCTTTTGCATTTACATATGCTAAATGCGCATATCTTTTGTACCGTTGAGTATTCCATAAATGTATATTTTAAATCTATTAATTAAATTTCGTTTTGAGCATTTTATTGTAGAATGTTGAAATATCTATTACAGATACCATATATTTTGAAAATATCTTGTAAAAAATAACAATGTATCCAACAAAAAAATGATTATAGACTAGATATTATTTTTTATTGGGTAGCGGTATCGCAATGATTTTATTTTCATCCCAAAGGTAGTTTATTTCGCGCTAATTTAGCGACATTGTGCATTGGTGCGTTGCAATATATATCAGTGTGTATACACTATATGACGACGTTGTATTAAGACACATAATGCAAATGAAATTAAGGGTGCATAGTGACACCATGAGTGAGGCATTTAAAATCATGTACTAAGTTAGCACATTAAACGGACGTACATTTAAGGTTAGAAATTGTAGTTAAAGGGTGCATAATTATATTTTAAACGAAATACTGAACTAGTAATATGCAGTAATATGCGCGATGACTGAATTCCCATTATCAGACTTAACCAATTTTACAGTTTTTTTCTGGAGTATGTGACTTTTGATCATGACGTCATAAGCATGTCTTATTTGGGCCCTTGTTAAAGGTTTACCGGACGCCCTAGTACGCCCGAACGTCGGGCGAAGTTCTTTTTACGTCGTCGGGCTTTGTCGCTACGAAGCATATTTGTCTGTCCGTCTGACCGTCTGTCAGTCGGGCCGTCTGAAAGTCCGTAATCTTTTTTGAAATGTCCGTCATCTTTTTATAACCTTCATAACTAGAGATCGGTTCGACCTAGAGACTCGTTGTTGGGCTCATATTAAAGCTCTGGTCATAAATATGTGCGTTTAAATATGTTCGCAGTCGCTTGATCAACTTTCAGCCGCCCATGCGTAAAAATACACCTAAATTGTAAATGCAATATCTCAAGTACAAATAAGACTAGCTACTCAATAGGTCGAATCAAATTTAGGCGCTTGATCTGTATATAAGCCTTTTCGCTATTTGTGGTCAATTTTCAGTCGCGCATGCGCAAAAATAGTCATTTTTTAACGATATTTCTAGAGCAAATGGACATATATAAACTTAATGTTGGGCTCAAATTAAAGCGTGCCTCTTTTTATTTTCGACCGAATTCGGTAATGTCTGGTCGCACATGCGCATAAACGCATTCTAGCGTATTAAAAAAGCGTTAATAGTGAATCATTTACAAAACTATTCATAAGTGATGATTCGATTAGAATTCAACAACTTGACTTCGAATAAATCGCAAAATCGGATGTATTTTTTTTTCAAGCCAACATAACCCTTTCGACATTGGGGGTATTGGGGCTTTATCTTGTTCAATTTATACTTGCTTTTTTTATGCTTTACAGGTGTTTTGTTATATTATTTTTATATTATCTTGAACATCTATGCCATTTAAAAAATGCGTTTGAGGGGATCTATCACTCATCGTTTATAAATATTCTAGAACATATTTAAAGTTTATATTTGTCTGAATTATAAAATAAACATAAGGTAAGATATAAGATAAAATAGAAGCAGCATAAAATTGTCAACTTTTTATTGTTCAAAAACATATAAGACACGTCAAACAAATTGATCACTATATACATGTACTTAAATATATATGAAAATATTGTGAACTATTTTATCGCTATAACCTTATCGTAAAACATCATTGTCCATACTTATTTGCCTCCTTGCGTACACATCATTTAACCATCCTTCATTTTTAGTAATATTACTTATTATTGACCATATTTACATTAACAGCATTTTAACTACATTTACACATTTCTGTTACATGAAATATGAATATTATGCCTAAAACACGTAATTTACAGCGTTGTTTACTGGAAATGTTAGTTATACGAATGTGTCTGATAACACACGTAGAGCGACATAGTAAAACACTATAACCAAAGTGCATATGCGCCGAAGCTTTTACCATTTCTTACTTGCTGAAGTCCATGTACTTACACAGCTAATTAATCTAAATTGTTATTCAATAAAAACTGATCTTAACTAAAATAGTCATTGTTCTTTTGTATCGTATATTGGCTCATTCGGGACTCAGATACAATACTCTCACTTTTTGTTATTTTTCTTCGCCATGGCAACTTGCCTTTTCTGAATCCTTTCTTTAATGAGCGCGTCTTTTGTCTACAAGAATAGCAATTTAAATTTATAAAATAAACAATATACAACGCGAATTTAGCACCACACCGGACAGCATCACTCAGACAATATCAAATTCAGATTACCTGTGTATAAAATCACTGAATGTTTTACATCGATGTCATGTAATTATAGTAATTATAAGCAAAATACTTCCAAACTCGTAATTGAAACTCAGACGAACAAAATGCTTATACATAAAGCATTTGAATAAACCGAAAAGTCAATCGTTGAGATATAGATAGATTTTTTATCTTCCGAGATAGAATATTGTTCAAAATAAAAAACGCCATGGCTCGAAGTCGGGGGCCCAAAGGGTCCCAAATATGTTCGAACCTCCCAATAACGTTTAGTGTTTAGCGTTAAGCGTTTAAGGGTTAGCAAGATCAAAATATAGCGTTTAAAATTTAGCGTTTAGCGTTTAGCGTTTGATGAAAGGGCGTATAAGAGATTAAGATAAACACTCATAATGATGTCCTTTATATACCCTTCATACATGTGGGTGGTTATGGTTTAGCGTTTAGCGTTTAGCGTGTAACGTTTAGCGTTTAAGGGGTTAGCGTTTAGCGTGTGTGCGTTTAACGTTTAGCGTTTAGCGTTTGTTTCGAGAAGTTAGGAGTGCACGCCACTGTATATTTAAATGTTCGGGCCCCCGGACTTTGGTTTGGGCCCCCACATTTATAGGAGCGGGGACCTGAATGGCCACAGCGAAAAACAATCGAGTTTCGAGCCCTGAAACGCGCAAGAAATCATACATTACGTATTTATAAGACAATATGACTATTGCATTGATATGTTTAGGCACACAAGGCTTTAACAATAAATTCATTTTAGCAGTGGCGCTTCTAGTCTCAATTATGAAATTCTCGGTATACCGAAAATCTACAGAGGTTGGAAAAAGCGGTCGATTATGCGAATGTCGTGCGCACGACACTCGACACTCGCGCTTAATTGTCATTTAGGGATAAGGTTTCCCCATACATGATTATAAATATGGAGTTGGTTTCTTAAGGTTTTTCGAGCAACCGACTTTGAAAAACAAGGTCCGTTTTCTGGAATTTAATGGTCTGTATATAAGAATCATATATCAAGATGCATATCTCTATTTTACTGGAATATACTTACAAATTCGAAATCTTGCTTAGTTGATGCTGTGGCGTTTGACTTCTTCACAAAAGAACTCCAGGTGAATCCCTCAATGTCTTCGTAATCTAAACATAAAATGACATAATACATGTCCCTAATGTATACATTTTTAAATGTTTAGCTTATCTATGTCATACACGAACTCATCACCACCACTAGACAAGTTTATAACAATGAAATAAGAACTATTCTGCATTTCGGGAATGGCAAAAAGGTTCAGTCATATGTCAGACGTATTCCTATGCTACATAAAAACTCTTTCATAGGTGATCCAATTTGATATACATTATAGAATATATTTAACTGAATGGTATTTTATGGCTCATTTTGGATATCAATGTGCTACTGATTTGGACTATTATTTCTGATTAATTACTCGAACAAGCAGTTAAATTCATATTTTGATTTTTCCCCTAACCTATCGGTTGGGGCCAAAATGGTTTAGTATCCGCATGTCCGTCTATCAGTTCATCATCTCCATAACTCAAGACAGGATTGGCCTTTATGTCTTATATTTGACCTAAATGGTAGATCAGGATACGAAGATTTCCCTTTAAATATTTTATACTAACTTCCAGGGGCGCGTAAGCGCAAATATACCTTTACACTTTCTGCTTTATCTGGAGTACAAAAAGGCCCACAGACTTGATAGTGGGCTTAAATCAAAGCGCATGACATGTACATGTGCCCTTTGATATAATTGACAATTTGATCAGCCCCCCCCCCAAGTTGCGCGTGTGCGAAATAAAACATTTGTTTACTGTTTAAGGGATATCAAAAGAATATGTAGAACTAGACACTCGATGTTGAAAAAAAAAATGATTTTTTAGCCATATTTGGTCAACTGCGAGTCACGTATTAGCATAATAAAATTCATACTGTTTTGGCGCTATGCCAAAAAACAATCTACTTAGAGGCTCGATTTAGGGCTCATACTGAAGCGTTTGTCCTGTTAATGTGTACTAGTAAGTCGTGCATGCCCACAAATAATCATTTGTCAGTGTTTGTAATATATAAACAGATCGAATGACTATATATTAAACGTTTAGTTCAATAGATATTTTATATCTTATATTTCATAGATATGAATATGTGCCCTTTTTATAACCAGGCAATCTTGTGGAATTCCCAGTTATATGAATGGAGGTGCGCAAGGCCTTTTCTTGTTTAAATAGCTTTAAATAAACACTCAGAGAATTGCAAACCGTTATTATATGGATATACATAGTATTGTTAGAACTGTTTTCGTACATAATTCTGTCCGAACTATAGGAAAAAACAAGCGTGTTTCTTATTTATGAATACGATATTTGCAATTTATAATCTATATAAATAAAGGCGGAAACATAAGTGTCTGGCTCAAATTTGTCATTATGAATCAAAACAAGTTAAGATGGTACCGTAAACGAACGTAAAGTGTCGATTGGCATGCTAAATAAGAAATATGTCCAACAATGTGATAGAATGATAATAAAGGTATTGAGACGTTATAAATTATGAAACACTATAGTAAGTGACGCTAACCTTTTGGTGGGCAAAGAGTCATGCCTTTGTCCTGGCACCAGCCACAGTAGTGAATCTTGTCCGATGAAATATTCGCCCAGAAATCATAGGACTTGGGCCAACCATCAAAGTGAATTTTCAATTTATCCTTCTTAATGTCAACGATTGTAGCACAGCAAATAAGTCCGTGATCTACATCTACCGCTTCAACCTTCATGCCGATATCTAAACCTTTGATTTCCTCAACTTGACTCTGAAAACAATTATATATTTAATGAATAAGATAAGTTTATATATTGTTATTATAGATATGTATATCTAGTAATAGCTGTATTATTATATATTGATATGTTAGTTCCATCTAAAGTCTTGATTATATTTCGATTTCTGAAAAATAGTTGATATGTTTTTTTATGAAAATCACCATACGATCTTATAGATTTGGAAACATCATATGTAGAAGAGTTTGTTTGAGATAAAAGTTACACTCAAACGTATCCTATGACCTGATGCAATTGGTTTTTTTTAATAACTAGGCAATCCGCGAATCAAATTGAAGGTGTTCGCTAAAAATTACTAATGTTTGGAATCTTAATTTCTTTGATTACCTCAGCCTGCTCATGTGATGTCCCTGGTGTTGGCTCATGGCTTTCAAGTGCGTGAATATCGTCCTCCAGTTTTGACATCTAAACAAAATTTATTTCTTAATAGACAACAGATAATTAGTCATTTTTTAACGTAATCATGGTATCCGGTCAAAATGTCGACGGTCAAAATGTCGACGGTCAAAATGTCGACAATTTTGGCAACATAGGTCAAAATGTCGACGGTCAAAATGTCGACGGTCTAAAAATTTGACATGGATTCCGTAATCATTGATTGTAAAATAGTTAATTTTTAGATATTGTCATTTTGCTTTGGACTAAACTAGTTCATATGTCAAACATTCTTGAACTTATCTAAACTATGTCTTCAACTGAAACCTAGATATAAAAGCCTTTCAATGACGATAACCATCTTAAATAATCACTCTTATTGTCTTGAATAGATAAAAGCAAATATGCTAATAGCTTGTACATCGATTCCCGTGCTTCTTTGTAGTTCTGCTAGATCTATATAAAATGGCTCGTTGTCTGCAATTGACAGGTGACATAAGAACTAGGTTTAGCAAAAAAAGGACTGTAATACGTTTCACTTTGTTGAAGGTCGATTTAGACATATATGAACAAACAAAGTCTGAAGGTTTTCACACATATTAAGTTAAACTCGGGTAAAAGAACATGATCAAAATGTACAGCAGACAATAAGCTTTTTTACTATACCGGTTCAAACTGAGTAGATATTTCAACTCATTTACCACAATTCTATGTAGGATATCTCGTCTCTATAAATTAAGACGATATCTCAAATGGAAATACCTTGTACAATGCTTTCCTCGCGGTTTGCTGTTGAATTCTCATCTTCATCTATAAGATTTTTTGGTGCACTTTGGTTTGCTGAAATAAAAGAATTAACGTATTTGCCATAAGTTGGAGTTTTGTTTTACTCGTACCAGACCTAAATAGATGTATCTTGACAAATGTTTATCCCTTTCAACATGTATGTCTATCGAATTAGCAATATTTATCTTGAAATTAATACATTATATATACATATACATAATTAAATACACTAGTAGAAAATTTAACATTTATATCACAGTGTAATGTCTATTCATGCCGCCCAGAAATAGGATATCCAGTTTTGCATTTCACTTACATTTATCATTAGAGACATTTCCTTGAATTACAGAAGCCTCGCCACTAGTAGAAACTTCGGATGTCATCGGTGAGCCTTCAAAAATATAAACAGCAATCAAATTTATTTTTGTACACATTGCACTTATGATATTAAGTAAAGAGTAAAGAGCCTCGTGCTACTTAGTCGATTTTGCGTTGGACACCATGTTTTTTTATTCCCCAAACCATCTGTAAGACAAGACTGTCAAGGGGTTGACAGTGACCCAGCTTTAGCGTACATCTTAAAGTATTGAAGTACTTGCACATGTGCAACGTTTATATGATATATGTACTTAGTATGAACATACAAACAATATGTTTGAGCACATTATGAGGCAGCAATTTATATCAAATCAAATACTTTCAGATAAGATATGGCTATCTATATAGCCACCATTCATGAGAATGCTATCTCTGAAATTTTTTCAAGGAAAACTATTTTAGCTGAATCCAGGATCGAACCCACGACCTCTGGATCATAAAGCCGATACACAACTGACTGAGCTTTTCGGCCAGATGTGAAACAGTTGTGATCCAGACAGTCGATAAGTTCAACAGACATAAACATCAACAACTTGGACTCAGAAGGCATGCCTCAATGATAAAATGTACGTATCAACCATTGGCGTCAATCATCCAACACAAGAGCCCCCACATGACCAACCATTCTGCTTGCGGCAGGTTTGGTCGTGTATATAATGCACGCCATAAGACCTGTCTTACCGATAGCGTATGGTATATGGTCATGCGGAATGGGCTAAATAGACTTTTAAGTATATAGAAGACCAAATTGGCGGAAATGGCGAAGTCCATCATGGCGACCAAAATGATTTGATCGGCATACAGAGCCCAATTTATGTTGGGGATGGATGCCATAAGGAAGCTTTTGTTAAAATGTGAACGTTATGTAACCAAAACCGGAAGATATATTGTAGGTACAACAGCTAATGGGTTTTACAATATAGACGACTCAATTGGAAGAAAATGGCGAAGTCTACCATGGGGACCACAATGGTTCGATCGTCAAACTGAGCACAATTTATGGTATAGACACCATAAGGAATATTTGGTTATAATGTGAAAGCTCTACAACCAAAACTGTGGAAGGAGATATATTGGAAGTTTTTACAATATATGAAGACCAAATTATAAGAGAATTGGCGAAGTCTACAATGGCGACCACAATGGTGCGATAGTCATACAGAGCACAATATATGGTCAGCACACACTTAGGCAGCTTTGGTTTAAATGTGAAAGCTCTACTACCAAAAATGTAGGATGAGATAGGTTCAACAGCAAAATATTTTCTTACTATAAAAAAGACCAAATTGGCGGTTTTTGCGAGATCCACCACGGCGACCACAAGAGTTAGATCGCCATACAAAGCACGATTGGTGGTCAGAGCCACAATAAGATAGCTTAGGTTAAAATACGAAAGCTCTACGTCCAAAACTAGGAGGAGATATATTGTAGGTTCAACAGCAAATATGTTTTACAATATAGATGACCAAATTGGAAGAAATGGCGAAGTCTACCATGGCGACAACAATGGTTCGATCGTCAAACAGAGCAAATGTTAAAGACACCATAAGGAGACTTTGGTTAGTGAAAGCTCTACGACCAAAACTTTGGACGGAGATATATTGCACGAGAAAATAGTTTTACAGTATATGAAGACCTAATTGGAAGAAAAGTCAACCATGGCAACCACAATAAAAGCTTGTGTTAAAATTTGAAAGTTCTACAACCAACACTGTGATAGAGATAGGTTTAGTAGCTAAGGGTTTTTTTTTATTTAAGGCTCAATTGTTCAGAAATGTCGAAGCCCACCATACCGACCAGAAAAGTTCGGTTATCATCAAAAGCACAACCCTTAATGAAGTTATCCTATAAAAGCCTTTGTTTAAGTTTGAAAGTTCTACAGTCAAAACTGTGGGAGAAGATAAGTTTTGTAGATAGGATGTATATAATAATATATAAGATTGAATTGGGCGTAAATGCCGAAGTCCAACATGGCGACCACACTAGTTTGATCGTCCTAAATAGCACATACCACAAAAGGTGACCTTAAAAAACGTGTGTTACAGTTTGAAAGCTCTACGACCAACGCTGTAATAAAAGATAGGTTTATTAGCTAATAGTTTTTTCATTTAAGACTCAATTGTTTGGAAATGGCGAAGCCCACAGTGGCGACCACAAAAGTTCGATTGTCATCAAAAGCACAACCCATAATGATGTTATCATATCAAAGCGTGTGTTAAAGTTTGAAAGCTCTACTTTCAAAACCGTTGGAAAAGATAGGTAATGTAGTTTAGACTTTCTACTATATATAAGAACAAATTGTTGAGAAATAGCGAAGTCCACCATGGCGACCGCAATGGTTCGATCGTCATAAAACACAATCTATTATAAGGTGACCATATAGAAACTTATGTTAAAGATTTAAAGCTCTACTGTCAAAACTGTGACAGAGGATAGCCCTTTGAAAATAAAGCTAACTAACTAATCAACGGCTAAGCTAACCAAAATAAACCAACTAAGCCAACTGATCTCATAAATCCAGGATTCGTTTCACAAAAGCTGAGTTTAAAACGATTCGACAATAAACGCAGTGTTCAAACAGGCCAAGTAGATAGAACGTACACACAGTTAGACATGTAGACAAACACATGAACGATTTCAAATATACCTGTTATTTCAGTGTCATCATTGCCTACAGGAATGCTTGTGGCGCTCGGGATAGGATTAACGTTTCTGGTTCTGCAGCATTCCCTGCGTTTTTCGATTTCCTTTTCTAAAATAATTTAAACGTCTCATTAAACTAGAAATATGTCCGTTGGAACACGTATGGCCCGCTCGGCATAAATCAGTGATAATGATAATAAAGTACATTGTACTAGTTTTTATACGAGTTTAAAATATAATACCCCAATATATATATGAAATATATATATAAGTTCCGACTCAAAACAGTTGAAGCGCCATTACGGGTTGGCTTTCGAGAAATTTTGCGGTACTCGAGACATTCATTGAGCACCGAACCGGATGTCGGGTGTGTATACCATCATACTATACAACGATGAACCATCTATATAACTTCCGACTCAAAAAAGTTGAAGCGCCATTACGGGTTGGCTTTCGAGAAATTTCGCGGTATTCGAGACATTCATCGAGCGCCGAACCGGATGTCGGGTGTGTATACCATCATACTATACAACGATGGACCATCTATATAAGTTCCGACTTAAAAAAGTTGAAGCGCCATTACGGGTTGGCTTTCGAGAAATTTCGCGGTATTCGAGACATTTATCGAGCGCCGAACCGGATGTCGGGTGTGTATACCATC
>LQRL01085576.1:13147-32547 GCA_001703475.1 Hydroides elegans
CGGAAGAGCAAGGTCGGTCAAAAGGGGAGGTGCACTTCTCCAATATATTCGTGCTAACAATTATTTTTTAATTATTAATAGTATAATTATTATTTTCAGTATTATTATTATTGAAATAATTATAATTATCATCAATATTAATTATAATATACTTATAATCATTATAGTTAGCTTTAATTTGGATGAGTTACCGTTTTTCAACCAATCTCCAAAGATGTGCTTGTACTTGTTTCCATCATCACTCCTTGCAAAACGAGCTGATTTCCCAGTATCACTTTGATGGTACAGCAGATGTGTTTCTGACTTCTTGTTTGCATTTGTATTGTAAAGGAAGATCGCTTCGTATCCAAAGCCATGGAACTGCGCTAACTGAGAGTAATAGTGAATGATATGTGCTTATGTATACTTTATAAATACATTTATTGTAAGCTAGAAAAACTGGTATACAAAAAAATACATAAAGGTTGGGAGGCGGGTACATACATTTTTTCACGCCAATAGCGTATCTTTGCGTATCTTTGTTTTGATACGAAAATCTAGTTTTGCGAACGTGCGATACTGGAGACTATACAAAATCTTCCATAATCATTATTTATTGACTTCTATTTCATTTAAATAAATGAGTTTCATTTAAAGTAACGCATTCGGTATCAAAGTATTGTTATTATAAATGCAGAGTATAATGCAACTTAAATTAAATTGTATTAATTTATTTTACGGTCATATGGAAAATATACCAGATGCCAAAACGCCCCAAAAATCCAATATAAACATATTAAACCACCTTGCAAGCGCAAGGGCCTGGCCCCATTGGAAGCTTTTTGTGCTTTTATTTTTTAACAAACCTGTCTTCCAATGTATTTCTTATGGGAAACAAAAAACAGCGAGCTGAGCTAGCTTTTATTCGCATTTTCGGTTACCCATAAGGAATAAATTGGGAGACAGGTTTATTAAGAAATAAATGGCTTCCAACGTGGCCAGCCCTTACAGAGGTCCGATAGTAAAATATCGAGCGCTCAAAATATTTTATAAGTTTTATTTGACTTATACAAAACCTTATTACAACATATAATGCAATTATAGTGAGCATAAATGCGCTAAGGTTTGCTATGGCTTTATTTATATGAAATAATTTACTCACTGTGTCTACAGCCTTGGAAATCATCCTAGTTGAATTGTTGTGAGATCTATTATTTTTGCCTTGTTCCACCCTTTTTGTGATTTCCCTCTTTCTTTTTTCATGTCTGGCCATCTGGAAGTCATGGCCACACGTACACTTGCTGATTCTTAGCGGCTGTACTTTCCCACACCGAATGCATGTTCTCCTGAACCCGTTGCCTTTTGGTAACTTTGAGTTAGGCATTATCTGAAAAGTGAACAAAACGGACTATGACTATGACCATTATGACCATTTTTATACTATGACCTACTATGACCATGTATATGTACTATGTACTATGACCATTTTTATAGAGGGACGGTCGGGCAGGACGCCCGATGGGCCGAGGGTAGGATTGAGGGATATGCCTCAATTGTTTTGACTGGTTGCCTTGTTAAAATGTTTAATTGGAATTTGTATGTTACTGGAATAGCTACTCATGTTATACTATATAATATTATATGAAAAACTCGCTTTGTTTTTTTTATTATTTCATGGTCTGAATAATTTACAGCAATTCAATATTTCAATACATTTATAAAAAAAAGAAGTTATTTGTAGCACAGGCGACCAGTCGCAGCTAGGAAGAACTGTCTTTATAGTGTGTATAATTAGCGCTTTTTAGGGATTAATGTACAGGTATACAAAATGAAAAAAAAATATATGTAACTATATAGACAGTTAACAGTTTTGAAAGCTTAAAAACAAACAAACAGTAATTGTCAATCTGTTCATTCGAATATGTATTAATCTACACGTTTTAAGAATGATTGTCATTGATCCATGGTTAACATTAATCGACCTATAATCAGTTATTTTGACACCGTGGTTTATAACTATCGAACACCTATTTGTGTACGGAATTGTTTTAAAAATATATTAGTTAACTATTGACATTTCAAGCATTTGGAGAGCTACATCGTTTGAAAAGACAATTCATGTTTTGTGAAATAAATATTGTTTTTTGTTTAATTGAAATGCACTGAACCCTTCATGATTTGGCTTAAGCTTTATCATGACTTAATTATGTATGGTGCTTTCTGAATGTTTAAATAATCAAGTGCAAGAATTAGTTGCTGGAGGTTAAAGCTAATTTAATATATTACTCACACCTATCTAATAATTCATACAATTAAAGCGTGAAAAGTATTATGCCTTGATACACACATAAATAATGGTTTGAGACATACGATTAATGTAAAATACTTCAATTCAATTTATTAGTTTAAGCAAAATAAATTTATACAAAATACAATAAAATATACCGAAGCTAAGCACGAATCCCTTGAAATCTTAGCATGGTCAAGTACACCTGAACAATATTGATTTCAATGTATATTGATTACTTCGTGACAATGTGTCAGACACAGGAGAAAAGTAGGACAGTTTATGATGTAACGTGGCATTCAGGACAAATAGTTACTGTTTGTCAAATTACTTCCTTCTCAGCACAGGCCTCTGTGGTGAAGCGGTAAGTGACTGTGCCTACAGATATCTCAGCCTGGGTTCGAGTCTAGCCGCAGGACTTTTTTTCAAATGGCATAAGAAAGTAAAAATACATTTTTTTACTACTTTGTTTTTTTTTCAATTTTCTCATGTTTTTCTTATTCTGATATTATTTTAATCAATGCCATACATCTTGAACAATGCTAAACTTATATTTTGAATCGTTGAATTATTCAAAATATGTGTTTATCGTAGGTTAAAACTCATGTTAATTTCTTGCTATTTTACGTTTTAAGAATGAGTCAATGCTTATAAAAACATGTATTTATGCGATTAAGATATTTAAGTGATTATCAAATAATGAATTAAAGGATAGATTAATCAAAACAAACAATTTTGAGTGAATTTACTTCGATAAAATGTATACTCATAATTCAGAATAGAAAATCTATCTTTTGCGAAATTTACACCCATGGTTCTGTGCATTATAAACACGCGTGAGCTAAAAAGATTGCAGTTATGTTAGACAAGTCCTAATTATGTGAGTGTCATATAAATCGGTTTTCGTACGCATTATTAACATTCACTTAGATTTAATAATTTCAACCTAATCCTATATGGTTTTTACTAATCATAGTCATCAGACTTGGATGTGAATGATAAATATATTCCTTTCCATGATAGAAATCAAATCTTAAGATTTCAAAAATCACAATTATTAATAAGCATGAACGTGTTTGACAGTTCCAAATAAACAATACAAATACAATATTTAAAGAATATATAAGGGGTTCAACAAAACTATTCTATACAGAAGAATAAACATGTATAAATATATTTTCTATCCGTAACAAATCAAATTTTAGAGGGATTCAACACCCCATTGCATGCATACAACTTTTTGTAAAAAAACTCGCAAAATTTTGATTCTCTATTCTACATGAAACATGTCAAGAGAAAACTGCAGGCACCCAGTGATCAAATGATAGAACACGTTTTCATCTTCGGGCAGGAATTAGCATGACACATGAAGCATTTATGATATATAAATACACTTTGTTTATCAATTGTAATCGGAAAATTATTTACTTTTGTTAAATATCATAGTTGGAATTTGTAAGTCAATTTTTTTAAGTAAGTTATTTTGTCAGAAATGAAAACCGATCTTAATTAATGCAAATATCAAATACATGTTTTGATGAATAAGACATGGGAGATTATTCTATTATACTTACTAAATATAAATATTGATAAATAGTTACTAATTGCTCAGAATATATTGTTTGCTATTCAAATGGAATTGTTACGAGGCGGACCATACGCTTATTTGATGTAGGCCCTATAAGATAGTTAGATGAATTTACACATGTTTAATCAACAATTTTTAAAAATAATGAACGTCGATTATCATGGTGCGTTCAGTGGGTCTTTGCGTCTGCGGAATTCAAATTGATATACACCTAAGTAATCTCTGCCGAATTAAAACCGCTGGGCTCAAACAGAAAACAGAAACGGTGAAATACCAAAATCAATTATTTGAGAGATATTTGTTTAACTTGTCATGGTACTTTTAACGCAAATCCGGTAAGATATTTTGTGAAACGTAAAATAGAAAGGTGTTATGCTTTTCCATTTTTTATATCTTCATTTGAAGTTAATTTAACATTCCTCGTAAGTTTTTTATTTCTGTCGCACCTATGCCATGGATGTATATGTTTCGAATAATGATTCGAATGATATTATACTGACAAAAAATATCAATTATTCAATCGAAACTTTGTTTTACACATGAACACGCTTTTAGGGTCATTTGATATATGTCATATTATCGCTCAATGATACAATTATCTGTTGAAAAACACTTATACACATTCTTAAATATCTTGTACTAAGCGTGTAATATACATCTAAAATGATACTACCAACCACTGAAGACGATGATGTCACTGATTACACTTAGTCGAGCAAAATCCAAATTCTAAATGCAAAAAGATCCACCACATTGAAGTTGATCGAAGAGCTAGTTAAATATGTTTGACAAATGCGTCTGAGGGTACAAAACTGAAAAAATGTGGAAGTAACATAGAAGATATAATTTATGTTTTATAATACAACAATCTTATATATGAAACATTAATGATAGGAAATTCGTAATTTAATTATCAAAATCCACACTGACATAGTTCGTGATATTTTTGAAATCCTGTTGCAGCCAAATATGAGTTTGAAACAGAGATAAGATTAAATAAACGTATACTTACGTAATGTTACTTTGTTTTAGCATAATATGCTGGTTCTTTTAAGTGGTCTATGTGCGATCTTTAAGCTAATGTTTATAATGAAATATCAATCAAAATATTTTATTCCAACAATTTTGTCAAAATTAACTGCTGTTTAAAGAGATGATTGACATCTTTATTTAAGATTAGCCATCATAGTAATTTGATTCCAATTAGTTGATTAAATGTGAATTATCTGAAGGAGATCAGTGTACTTCGTACCTTTTTATGGGAAAATAGTTGTACTATGTTGTGTTACAGTTAAAACCTTGTTAACTGCTGAGGATAGCATAGCAGTAAAGCTATTTGTCCTTGTTTTATGCTTTCTCTATGCGTGACAATTCCCATGTCATGATCACTATGTGTGACAATTCCCATGTCATGATCGTATTGAAATGAACGATTTTATGAAATAAGTATGAATTGATATGTATTGTGTTATGGCTAAGACAATTGATACACATGTTCTTAATCTGTTTGTACCATGTTTGATATGATGGTCTATGTTCAATATCGATATCCATACTTTATATCTTATATATCTATGTTAACTTATTACTCTGTTGTGTCAGAGTTAAAACCTTGTTCACTGCTGAGGATAGCAGTAAAGCTAGTTGTAAAGTCCTTGTTCTATGCCATATAGCTATGGTAAATCTGATGACTTATGGTGTAAGAAGCTGCCAATATATCACAAAAATTATGGTAGACCATATCTAAATTATTTAGTATTATTCTAATAACTTATCTCATATGAAAGCTGATGATGCCTGATTATATAACTAATAACCTGTATATTTCAACTCACAATAACATCGTATGTTTCAAGTAGATAAACAATTGATATACAATATGTAGAAATACATAATTGGTCATAATGAGCCCTGGCTTGATAGCATAATTTTTCTTTATACGTTCTGGGAAATGTAAAACCCGCATCAAGCCAATAGCATGATATAAAATTGAAACCAGATATCCAGACATTGTGTCACTGAAGCAATATGAATGTTATCTAGGACATAGAGGCTTAATGGAAGCAGAACGTTCGATTTAACAGTATTTCTAATAGGAGTAGGGACCCATTTCCATACACATAATTCATATTAAGATAAACTGCAGAGTCTATATGTAGACTACATTCATTATATGAGATATATGTTACGTTTATATTTACAACTTTGAATCAAAAGTCATCCGGGCAATTCCACGTAACTTTGCCATAGGGTAGACGAAATTAAATTAATAGAACAGCAAACTATTTATGCTTATCTATTAACACAATGATTAAACCGTACAAAACTATTAAATTATATCAATTTGGCCAAACATCATGAATAAAATGAGTTTTTTAGTGGTCATGCAATTATTACAGATTTTTCTTTACACGTTTATGGGTATTTGTAAGGTAATAATTAAAGTAAATATAATGATCTGAAGGAACTGTTCTTTTTACTTATGATTAATGCAAAGATAGAGAATCAGCTGGTAAAGATTAAACTAAGTTTCCTATAAAGAAGTTGTTAAAATATTGGATTGTTCTAACCAGGCAAATATCATGTAACGTACATAACGAAATGTTATTCTTGTTTTTATACAGATCTAATGACTGATTGTAAAATTGAAAGATTTTCTACAGGATACTCTAGGACAATGCCTTGATACAATAGCATAACGGTTGTTTCGATAAGCGGACTGCTGAACGAATATCTAACGTTTTAATTGTGTAACGTACGTAACGAAAAATATGGATTTTTTTCATCTCGCTATATATCTCACTTTAAATCAATGGACTATGACCATTTTGATTAAATATGGTTTTAAAAACAAATGTGTTTGCAAAATATGTGTAATACACCTCAATAAGCATTTCTTAATCTATGATATCATGCACCAAAAGATATGTTTTTACAATTGCGTTAGGCAGATTTTAGAATTAAGATTGCCTGCAATACTTGTCTATTTCTATAAATATATGCAATTTCTCGGATCACATTTTATCTAAAAGACTGGTTTTGATCAGTACCTTAATATGTTAAAGCGAAGTCAATACAAACGAGTTCAAAGTTTTAAGAATTTATACTGGTCCGAATCATGCTCAAGGTGTTCATTCTATGAAGGGCCGAAATACGATAATAACAATGCTCCGCAAGCACATTTTTACTTTATTTTTGTTTTATAACTTTTAAAATATCGCTAAACTTATACTGTTTTGAAAATAGAATATCTCCCCTTACATTTAATGCCAAAATGTAATAGAAATAACGTCTGTGGTTTGCTACCTGTCAATTTGAATACAGGTACCTTAGTCAAAAAGTAACGTACGTAACGATGGAATTGCCCATCCATATTTCAAAATGTTAAAGCCCTTGAAAAACAAATACCTAAAGGTGATGATGAGGCATACTATATAAATATTTTGCAATATTATAATTCACATTTTTGTCCGTTTTGGGACAAGTTGTTTTGAGTACATTTCGTCACGTACACAAATATTATAATATTATACTTACGCTGAAAGCAATTATTTTTGTAATATATATATATAATACTAAATAGAATTGTTGCTTTGGTCCTCGATTGTTCATTGTTTGTACGAGTAATCTCACGTTGTAGCTCTCGATCTTGTTCTTGCTCTTGTTCATGCTCTCGTTCCCGTTCTCATACGCAGTGGGGTGGTTTGTATCAGTAGGAGCGTGCTTTGAACCTGCATTTTAGTTCAAAATTGCATTTCAACTAATGCATCTATATTTGAATTAATTCTAGTCATAATATATAAAATACAACTTCATAATATGCTACACTTAGGATATGTAAACACTGATATCAGTTATTTATCAAACATTTATGTTAGTATTGGTTTATTACGAATATTTGATTTGCTTTCAACAATTTGTTTACATGGAGCTTGGGAAAAAGGTAATCGGAAGATGAGCCAGGTTGCAGTATATTTTTTATTGCAAGCTGGCACTTTGTTATCATTTATTAAAGTATTCCACCCCAACAATCTTATTAAATAGCGTTTTAAACTATTTTTGTGGAATTTCGTAGGAGGGGGTGGGTTAGTTTGACGCAATAATTTAGCGGGTTTAGCATTTAATTATTATATGAAACTTATATGATGAGAATCTAGAAGGACTTGGCTTTCCAACAGTGATTTTATAATTATTATATCTTTGAAAACGCTTCAGTTATCCCAAGTTTAAAAACAACATATTTTAGCAAAATTACATATGAATACATGGCGCATAAAAGGAGGAGCTGTGTTGTTGGGCTTCTGTTATGTAATCACAACTTGTGAATATGAAAACCATTAGATGAATAGGCATGTCTATCATAATTTTTTTGACACCAATGTTAAGATGTTTTTAGGCATGTCTATCATAATTTTTTGACACCAATGTTAAGATGTTTTTTGGGATATCACACGCTTTTATCCCCAACCGTTATTCTAGATGTATTATATATAACCTTGCTAATCCGTTTCATACATCGCTAAGCATGTGCGTACGCGTGGCTGTTATTTTATTATTGATTGAATAATATAATGATTTTCCATAGAGTTGCTTAGTAACGTGTTTATTTGTGACATGTTACATGCACGATTATTAATTTCATTCATACTTCAGTAACCCCGTATAGCCTCACTATTAAGGCATTTTAGGGCTTCCTAGGGGAAGTTGGTTCGGGAGTAATTGGGAGAAACAAATGAATAATAAAAATATGGTTGTAATGTTTAGGTTGTAATGTCTATAGTTGAAAATCCCTGAAACAAAATCAAGGCACACAAAGATATAAATTCATAATATGGTATTTATGTTTAAATTTCAAGTTTTGAGCAAATTATAGCACTGAAACGGCAATCTTAAATTTAGTTGGGGCATTTTGACAAACATTTGGAACACTCAACGTAATAGTTGTAAATCCTACAGCCTGATTTGAGGCATGATTATTATTATCAAAATAAAGTAAATTATACATTTCATTAAGTTTTTGTAAATATTTTATGAATGAAACTGGTCAAGAACAAGGAGAAAGTGCATGTCATCGAACAACTATATAAACTTGTGCAAATATAAATTTAGTTTAGTTCTGAAGCGGAATTTTATATATGGCAGCGTTTCATATTGTTGTTAATAAATGAAAATATATATTTTTTGTTGATATTGGTTTGCTCTGGACACAATCTAACATTATTGTGGTTTAGTGGCGCTCAAAATGTTGGTCCATTCGTGTGATTGTTGGAATAACTGTTATCATTAGACGAATTAAATAAGTTTTAAATCAACTTAACAGAAAAAAATATGTCTTTGATTTATATTATCAATGTTTGGACCAAGTTCTATGCAATGTTTTGACACAAAATGAGAATAAAATGTGTAATCACTTCACACAATAAATAACTTATCTTTACTGATCACTGACTAACTAAAATATGACAGTAAATAAACACTTTGGATAATATGACATACCATAAATTGCAGTTTGTAATTATAATGAGGGAATATACCAGTATGGAGCATTATTACAACAGTGTTTAGAAGCTTTCTGGTGCATCACACGCTTCTGTCGCACACGCTTCTGTTACACTGGATCCATCTCCAACCATTAGCTGCGCATACTGTAGACCGGTTTCTCTGTATTATTTATATATCGTGATTCGAATTTCATTTATTTGTAACCTAATATATCCGTTTCATACATCGTCAGGCATACTGAAGACGCATTGCTGTTATTTTATTATATATTGAATAATATAATGATTTGCCATGGAGTTACTTAGTACTGAGCAGTCGTGACATATTATATGTACGATTATCGATTTTATTCCTTCTTCAGTTACCCTGTATAGCCTCACCATAAAGGCATGTTAGAGCGTCTTAGGGAAGAAAAATCTGAATCAAAATAAGTGTCGCTGAAAATTCCTGACTATAATCAAGGCACACATAGATATAAATTTCCTAATATGATGTTTATGAATGTTTATATTTCAAGTTTTCTGAGCAAATTATAACATTGAAACGATATACTTTAATTTGATTTGCGTATTTTGACAAAGATTTGAAGCACTCAAAAGTAATTAGTGGCTTAACTGTAGATCCCTTAGCTTTCATTTTAGCATAATTATTATTAGCAAAAATACATAAATATTTAGGTGCAAGTTTATAAGTCTTTTTTGTCTCTCTAATTGTTGTTCTATGCTTACTGTGATTTATTTTGTCTTTAAATTTAACTTATTAACACTTTTACCCTCTGCTATTATGTAAACGATGTGTATCATTTTCTGTTTGCATATTATATGATGTTAAATAACGATAACAGCCCTTATTTACACAAAATCCATTTAGTATCTGTCTGATTTTTTTTGGTTTTAGAACTGATTATATATATCAATAGTATACATTTAATCCTAAAGCGCACTGTAAAGCCGATACCTTAAACTATGATCTGTTATTCACGATTCATTTTATTTCATATACCACAATAATTTACAAATAAATGCATGACAATTAGCAATTACACTGGCATATATCAAGAACAAACATGTCATAATATTCTTATGTAATCATTTCATACCTATCATTTATTTCAAAGCAAGGATTCGAATAAAAGTTCAATCATTCTCAGGTACCAAGCCACACGGTCAAATATTTAAGATATACATGTATTCCTCGTATACGTACAATCCTCAAGTGCATTGATAATCCAATGCCCTAAACTGTGATTTGTTAATCACGATTCTTTTTTATTTCATATAAAAAATCAATAACAAAAATGCATGAAACTTAGCAAATACACTGGCATATAGCAAGAGCAAACATGTCATAAAATTTCATACCTATTATTTATTTTAAAGCAAGGATTCGAAAAAAAATGTCAATCATTTTTCAGGTACCAAGTCACACAGTTTAATAATATATATATATATATGTAGATGAATTAATTCGTCTTTCGTAATGATCTTCTTAACATTTGACCATATCTAATTAAAGTTATGAACACATACAATTTAATCAGTGTAACACTTTAAAAAAAAAAGCGGAGTTTAAATTTAAATAAATTTAAATAAATAACTAGACGTAAATCTAGTTTTCGATGTTTCTTAAAAGTCAGAATCACTTGATTGGTAATCATATGGACTGTCATTTTCACTTTCGCTATTTGACTCGTTCAAAATGACGGGACGTTCAAGGGCCTGAGAAAAATGATGAATCGATGCTATTCTCAGTTTTTCCCAAAACTCGCGTCCTTCTTGTCGCAGTGAACTGAGCCCCAGAACGATGGCCTCTTCGCTTGAGTCTGGCAGGTAGAAAGAACCATTCATCAAACACCTTTCAGCGACTGTAACGAAATGAATTTCAATTATAATTAATTATATAATCTAATTGCATCAAATAACAAAGGAAAACATAATATAGTGAGGAAAATAAATTTAATGTCCACTACATCATTCACATTTACATCAAATACCTTTTTACACACTTCTGATATTTATGGGTTCTGTGTATATATAAAACAAAAATGAAACCAATTGAGGAAGACTCGTGACATAGTTTAAAGAAGCATAGACCCTTCGATCAAAAGAAAGATAGACAGACCGACAGACAGACAAAAACCAGAATCCCATGGAACATACAGAACGCAAAACCAACGATAGTGCTCATTATAAAGTATAAAGTGAATGTAAATAGTTTATTTTCACCTGACATCATGACACTTTTAATCTGGCAATCAAAAAATTAAGTAAATTTTTACTTACTGTACTGCGACTGAAGCTGTTCATCGAAATCCATGCATAGCCCACAATGAAGCAAAACATCTTTCATCTCACGTTGAAGTAGAACAAGCTCTTCTTCTAGTCGAATGCACGATGATTTAGCATGTAGAAAGGCTATCTTTGACTTCAAGGCAATAGTTCCTATGCAAAATAAATGGTATACTTGTTAACCGTTTTGCATAATTTTACCTTGATATAAAACAATAAGTTTTTCCTCATTCAAACCAGGAACCTCTAATTCTCGCGCTTAACTGCTTCCATTACAGGGCAGTCACGTATTAACAGACAGGATACCGATAGGGATAGGTAGACGGACAAAATAAGTTCATTCCTATAAGGTAAATTCTAAATTAATGCCGGCTGGCTGATTTAATATAATATTTAAAACAGGAATCGCGTGTGCATTTACATTAACGGTACTTCTTATATGCGATATCAAGTCTAATCAAATCAATAGGGTGAGTTTCAACACGACTTTTTACGTGATTTGAACTGCACAAAATTTGAATGTAAGGGGCATTTATGCCCAGTTTAATCACGTTATTTAAAGTAGGGAGCTGGATAAAATATAAGTATACCAACATTCTCTGACCCAAGGCCAAATTGTAGCTTCATTTGCTCCTTCTTGAATGCAAACAGACCCGTTCGATGCTGCAGCTGCATTGTAGGCTGTCACCTGGATGTGAAGTCTCTGCCGTAGCCGTGTTATTTGTTTTGAGAGTCGAAGTCTCTGTTTACTTGAATCTAAACAAAGTAAAATAAAAACAGTTAAAGTCATCAAGTACATACAGAAATCCCACTGAATCACTTTGAGTTTGCTTGATTTTGATCCATATTTCTTAATATCTTTAGTTCGATAAAGAGGCATATGTATACATCAAGACCATTTATTTGAGTCTATAAGCAAGTATCCATGACCACCCGTTCGTAAGTTCTACCACTCATGCTTCGAAACAAAAGTTTTTGTTTTGGTAATTTTGGCCAAATTCCCAACCGAAATGTGTCGAAAGGCACAGTTGCACACCAGGCCCTTTAATTTGAGACTATAACTAAGTAGCTATGTCTTTTCGTTCTTACCAGTACAGGAACAGACAGACAGACTGACAAACACCCCTTACTGTTTAGGCTCTTTGAGTTTGGGCTTTAACATCCAAACATCACGATTCTCAAAATAGTGTAGCATTTTGCCGAAGGAGAATATAAGCCCCCGAATAACCTACCTACTGCATACGGCAGGTATGGTCGTGCAATATTCACACGCCATCGACCTGTCTTACCGATAGCAGATGGTATGGTTTTATTCGGAACGGGCTGTTATTTTTCCATATAATTTCACTTACCATGCAACTTATATTTGTCAAAATTCTTTTGCCGAATTTCTGCCGAAGTTTCTTCGATGGTATTTTGCAGATCGAGCTGTTGTCCAGTTAGAAGTAAACGGCGACCTTCACACTGGATGTCATCTATACTCCTTTCCGTTGTGAGCCTTAAACATAATGAAACCTCACCATTAGACCAAAAAAGATATGCAATACAATACGCAGTATTATAAATGTGGCCTTTTCATTTAATCCTGCTTTTATTTACAATCCATACATTATATAACCAATTTAAGTGGGAGCCAAATGCGGTAGTTAAATAATCTATAAATAGCATTGAAACCCCTCATAACGATAGAGTAGATGTGATAAAGTACGATCTCTAAAGATCACACCCATATTTCATTATTTATAGATATTTGCATGTTTTTACAAGAATTATTGGCTTTATACATCAAGAATGAATCGAATTGCTGACATAAGATGCATTTAGATTATAATATCGATTGTTTTCAGTCTGGTGAATTTCATAAAAAAGATCATTTGAATCCATGGATTGGTTAATTAAAAAATATACAATGATTATCATCGAGATCCAGAGACGAACAGACATGACGATGGACAAATACAAATACTATAGAAAAAAGTCCGGGTTTCACTAATGAATGTGAATCAATTGTAGCATGTTTGTCACAATATCCAATGGCAAGATATGCTTACCTAGTTTCAAGTTCTTGACATCGTTTCCGCTTGTTTTTGATGTGCTTAACTTTAGACGCATTGATCGCGACCAATTCGTTGGCTGCAATATTGTTTTCCAATTCTTCAACCTGTGGTAAAATGTTCAGCTGTTGTTTCAGCAAATAGTATTCTGCTGCTTCTGGGAGAGTTGATTCGCTCTTGTGTTTGGCTTCTGTATGGTGAGAATTTCGTTTGTTCAATATATTTTTAATTATATACATATCATGATAATATATCTTTGTTTAAAAGAAAACAAACCACTTTATTGACCAAAATAGTGAGGAAAATTGAGGAAAATACTTATTTGGAGACTAAACCCGCAGGATGAGCATTGTTGTTTATGCCCGATATTAACTATTTATCATTCCTTTTTCTTAAAAGCACAAAACAATTACGTTTATGTGCCGGGAAACTAAAAAAACGTGAGCATGTTTGTCACGGATAAGCTTTTAGGTTGCCACACAGACTATAAGAAATGAAAATATTGGTTTTAATCAAAGAAGAGCAAATATCTTGCAAATTATCAAAAAAGATACATGTGAACTTACTTTTTGCTACCTCGATGACTTCGTCGCAAAAACGAGCAATATCGGAATCAGAAACGTTGTAGTCGACCTTGAGATTAACAAGATGAGTGTCAGCTTTTTTCTTCTCAATAAGCATCTGAAGACAACAATAATTTGATACGAGACATTACTTATCACCGAGTCAATATAAATGAACAATATCAACACTGAATATAAACGCTAAAAGCTAAACATGAGTGTCAAGAGGAAGAGTGAGGAATAGGAACCTGCAAAAAATAGTTCTGAAAGGTTACAAAGCAAACAATGTTTAAGTAGATGTGATAGCACGGGAGACGACCAGATTTGGTGGTGACCAATGCTGAATAGTTTACTCATAGTTCCTATATATTACTGACCAAAACGTTAGTTAAAACAAGGAGGGTCAGTGAGACTGACTAAGTCCCGCGCCGTCCCAATCCGTGCAACGCCGTTTTAAGTCGCACGACCGAGTTCCCTGGCTTATAAACCAATACCCAGGTGCATAACTTCAACATATATTCTTTTACTGTAGAAAGTTTCATTCGATTCCGATTCCGTAGTTGTGGAGTTCGGTCGCGGAATAGCAAACTCAAAATTGTGTTGAAATTACTCATTTTTGACCAAGTCGGTCGACCCCAATTGCGGTCGCATGACAAAACCAATACCCAGGTGCACAACTTCAATATATATTCTTTCATTGTAGAAAGTTTGATTAGATTCTTCCCATTAGTTTTGGAGTTCGGTCGCGGAATAGAAACCCACCTGAAAAGTTGACAGACAGACAGACGGACGGACCCGGATCCAATGGTCTCCCGCTACCACGCTACGCGGCGGGCGGGGTACTAATAATTCTAACTGTTCATGTTCATTCAACGAATGTGCATTTAAAGAATGTGCTTGGCTGTTTGTGACTTTATATCAAGATAACATATAATAATTTCAGCTTATAATCACCTTTGAATATCGCTTTGCAAGGGACGAGCCAAGTTTTCCAATTTTTGATTTGTTCCACACAAGGGCGGCATACGTTAAAGTGCAGTGTCGGGCTGGAAATGAAGCAACATCCTTATTTATATATTTTATATTATGTCGAAGTAAGTTGCAAACGATTCATGTAGCAGTTAAAACGAGTCAAGTGCGATTTAAATACAAATATGCTTTCTTATCTTTTTGATTTTGTTGTTTTCAAATGGTCAGTGGATACGGTGTTAAATACTTCATAGCAAAAATACGTACATGATTTTGTCATACGTTTGGTTGTAAAACCATATCTCGAGATGTTAGAGTTCACAAGTTCGAGCTCCTCTCCGGTTGTCATGCCGGCACCAGCTTGAAGTCGACCACCAAATAATATCTGAAAATGAATAACCAGTATTCAAAAACATGTATTATTTATTATAAGTGTCAATACATCTTAAATATTCATATAACAATATATATATGGGACAAAGATGCAAACATTATTTGCATTGCTCAAAGTAAGCAATTTACGGTACTTCATTTTAAAAACTTAATGGTTACCAGGCATGGCCAGTCATGGGCTTTGGCGTGCATGACGCTCAAGAAGGGCTTAGACTTTGTTGCAGGAACAACCTCGGGCAATGATTTCGATAGGGTTAGTAGCCAGGGATAATATCGGCAAATCACATCCTGAAAGATAAACGAATAAAAAATATCTAACTAGAATAGCATATAAGCCCGGATCAAAGCCCAAATAAGCTGCCCTTGCTAAGACATGTATTGACTTGAGGGGGAGGAAGAGTCTTGCAGAAGTAACAAGGGTCCGAGTGACATAACCATATGTTACTCTAGTTAGGGCCTTTTCACTTTATCATTTTTATTGAATATACTAGCTATTTTAAATTCAAACATATTCTGTACTGCTGTTCTGATTTATTACGTTATGATTATATTCATGATTGGACCTCACCTGACAAAAAAACTCCATACATTTTGAGAGTAATTCCATATGTAGAAACAGGGGATATGCAAAGATTTCCCCTTGATGCATATTGACTGCTTTGTAGAGAATCGTATGCCTGCAACATGCCATGACCAGACCAGTCTCATCAAGGGTTGCCATTGACTTAGAGTTGGCCTTTGCCGCTTTCCAGTGTGTTTCACCACAGGCATCCGACACCTTTTTCGAAACAATAAAAATACATGTGTAAATACAATACTCGCCATTATTTTTTAATGCTAATTGAGACGCACGCATATCAAAACTTTTATTATTATCGAACAATAACAACGAAATATCGAATATTGAATTAAGAACATTGGATGGTGTACGTTTGACAGTAAATATTTCAATGAATTTTTAGCACTGTGGGAAGCAAAAAGATTTACTTTGGTACATGGATTTCTAGTGCGATGCACAAATTTGTCGACTTTCTTATCGTCGGCAATAAAGATGTCACCATAATAAAGTTCATCACATCTGAAATCATCAAATAGAGCCACTTCCGGTTAACCGAAATCCATCGATAAATTTAAAAGGCACATTCGTTGATTCGAGAGCTACATTTAGGGTCTAATTTATAATGCTTATTGCTTTGGACAATAAAACATTTTGCATGAATATGGAGTTAATGTTCTCGGCCAAACGCAACCGAAAGAGACCGATCCAAATCATTTAATGTCGCATCGCCTTGTCGAGTCACATCTTTGATTTATAGAACGAATTTACAAATGAAATATAAGGGATAGACAGACATCCGGAATATAAAGTTATAAAATATTAAAGAAAAAACACTCTCTAAGCGATGTTTTTCTTTAAAAAAACCAAAGTCCCAAGTCTGAAAAATATTTTACGATTTCCAAAATAACATTAATTAGACGTTAATGTTTTATTCAAATCAAGGAAAGATATTGATTATATTTGGTACCTTTTGTTATATGAATATCGATACACTTTCCGATTCCCGTCAACACGACACGCGTGCATATTTTGGGAGCAAGCAGGGCATGTCATGACGTCTATCCCGCGCATGCGATCCATTTCATATTCGTGGTACTGCCATTCTCGCAGCGCATCAGAAAACTGGACAGGATCGATGTATGAATTCTTAATTTCATAGTAAATGTAAAATGTGAATGTTTAAAAAACAAGTCATTATCTATCTCACCAGTTTAAATAGAGTTTCGTTTCGGATATCCGTTGATAAAAATATTCGACCATAATTGTGATGTATTTTTACTCGTAACCTTTTTTAAAGGGCCTTCCTTAAATACTTCAGTAGATTTCATCCTTGAAATTAAAATATAATTGAAAACCAATTACATTCTCGTTTGAAGGAGAGAAAGCTTGAAGAATGGCAATAAACGCTCTCACAGAAACACCAGGAGACTCTTTTTTGAGATTAGAATACGTCATGAGCACATCTCGGTCGTAGAGTATAATGCCTGGATAAGATAAACAAAAACCATTAAAATAATTTAAAAATATAATTGGGTTAATTATTTAGACCTGTATATGATTCACGTTACCCAAATATGATCCAAGCTGTGCACAAGCTATATTGACGCATACCTGATCTAAAATGTTGTTGAAAATATCAACAGGCACAGCTATGTGTCTAGCGCTTCTATTTCAGCCAAGAACCAATTCTTTATGTTTATTTGGTCTCTCAATTTTACATGGATATGACAAAAATAACTATTTATTCGTTTGTTTATCAAAACATTCAGGCAAAATGGATTAAATATTTAAAAGTACATTTAAGTCAAGCGCCTGCATAAAAACCCACTATCGAGTTTCTACAGTCGCGCGCATTACTAACTTCTCATGGCAAACGCTACACGCTAAACGTTAAACGCACAAACGCTATACGATGAACCCTAAAACGTAAAACGCTTAACACACACACGCTAAACGTGACACGCTAAAAGCTAAACCATAGTTACTCACATGTGTGAGGGATATGTAAAGGACATCATTATGAATTATTATCATAACCTCTAGAATGCCCTGTCATCAAACGCTAAACGCTAAACATTAAACGCACAAACTCTAAACGCTAAACGCTATATTCTGATCTTGCGAGCCATTAAACGTCAAACGCTAAACGCTTAACGTTAGAGAATTTAAGAAGTTAGGACAGCGCGTTACTACATGCCAATCCGTTCTCATGATAGGGCACGGGCAGTTATAAAATGACTATTTCCGCGCATGCGTGACCGAAGGTTATTCAAATTCAATCGCATATATTTAAATGCACATCTTCAATCCCGCTCTTTCGGTTGAGGCAAACATCGAATTTCTAAGCCAATCCGATCTCGAGTTATAAACACAGATGTGTGACGTAAGGTTATATGGACAATCCAAATATATGGACTCCAACTGTTGTGTTATACATTTTTTATGTCGGGTAAATAATATATGATTATTCAATGAGAGTGAGCAATAGTCTTAAAAGATCCGCTGACAACCGTAAAAATAAATTCAGACCGTCTCATTTAAAAGAAAATAAAATGAAATAAATGAAATATAATATACAAAACATTTCAAACCAATTTAATGTACGCTAAATTTTACTTAAACAGCTATTATATGTACCTTCTTTTAATTTCGGACTAGCCGGCCACAAATTGACGAAGAATAAATCTCGCATGTTTGGAATGACAGTGTAGCTGCATTCGCAACTAAATGAAGGTAGGTATATATCGTGTCTTCCTGAAAACAACGAGAACAAGTAGATCAGTGAATCTGATTAAGTCCTCCGCTACTTCAACAACAGTTGAAAACCGAAAAAAACAGAGGAAATCAATTAAGAACATCAACAAAAATCCATCCAACGTCTTTCTTACGTCTTTCTCACAACGTCTTTCTCACAACGTCTTTCTCACAACGTTTTCCTTACATATTCCTAGTCCTCAAAACATCACGAGTAATTTTTCTTAATGTGCCAAGTCCCCAAAATCACCATTTTTCAAAAAATCGCCAAAATTACAATTTTTGAGATTTTTCAAAAATAATACGTTTAAGCACAGCTCCATTATGTGTTTGTTCCATGTGCCAAAGGAAAATAAAATCCATAGATGGATAAGCGAGCACTCGTCCGTACAAACTACCATCAATAATCACGCTAAGTCCCCAAAATCACCATTTTTCAAAAAATCGCCAAAATTACAATTTTT
>LQRL01085588.1:8333-18736 GCA_001703475.1 Hydroides elegans
TTGTGCCAAGGAGACCTAACTACTCATCAAATCAAAACCGAGATATTTTCGGTCTGATTCTTTTTGAGGTAATATTATGGTTGCATTTGAAGCAGAAATAATATAGTGTCGACTAATCTTCATAAATCATCACCAACCCATTAAGCTGAACAAGCCATGTCTTGTATGGCTTTGGGAAACACATCATATTCACTTTGATGATTTAAGCTTAACAATATATCTTCGTATATTACTATATAGGTCAAGATATTTCTATATCATTTCAAATTTCGGTTTTCCACTTTCTTATATTTTTTTACCCCATTCGATTCTCAATTTTCATACATTCCATATATTGCAACAAACTATAAAAAAAGGTAGATCTTTTTTGAAAAGAGCCTATTTAGCAACGTTGCCCCAAAGTAGCCTCGCAATATGGGGCGTTTTTCACGATAAATCATGGTCGCTAATCCATTATGTTGTGTCAAAGGCGAGCAAAGGTACAATGACGAGACAACCAGTGCAACAAGGTGCTACACGATAAATTGGGAGCTTCTATTTTTTTAAAACGTCTTAGTTCTTAGATTAAGGCATCTAAATACACTCGTGAGCAAGATTATTGGCTATTTTTTCTAATATACCGACTACTTTGTTTGAGTTTTTGGATATTCTCACAATAAAAACACTTCATAGCTAAATTGACGTTTAAAGCTACATGTGCAACAAGGTGCTACACGATAAATTGGGAGCATCCATTTTGGACTTGCCCACTCAGAAAAACGTCCACGGACGTTGAGCGGACGCCCAACTTTGGGCCCGTATGAAAGTTTTCCGGACGTCCTTATTTGTCGGGGACGTAGAAAAGACGTTGAATCTACGTCGCGTCCGAGTCGGACGTACGAATTATGTTCTGTGGACGCCGGGACGTGAAAGGCCGTCCGGAAAACTTTTTATGGGCCCAAAGTAGGTCGTCCTCTTAACGTCACGACGAATGCGACGTACTATGGTCGATCCTTGCCGAGTGGGTGGGTAAGATAAATGTATCTAAAGACACTCGTGAGCAAGATCATTGGCTATTTTTCTAATACAGTTAAAACCATTTCCAATTTGACAACTGAAACGAATAAACGAATAAACTAATACGAATAAACGAATAAACGAATACGCATAAACGAATAAACGAATACGCATAAACGATTGCTTACGATAGCTTGCGATAGCTTACGATAGCTTACGATAGCTTACGAATAAAATATTGCTTACGAATAAACGGTTGCTTACGAATAAACAATATGAGGGTATAAAAGGAAAAACAAGTGGTCATTTATTAATACTTCAGAACCATGTGCTAGATTATGAATATCTTAATCATGAATAAGTAGTAGATAAACAAATAAACGAATGCATACGAATAAACGATAGCTTACGATAGCCTACGAATAAACGATAGCTTACGATAGCTTACGAATAAACGATTTCTTACGATAGCTTACGAATAAGCGAATGCTTACGGATAAACGAAAGCATACGAATAAACGAGAAACGAATAAACGAATAAACGAATACGAATAAACGAATAAACGAATACGAATAATTTTGCTTACGATAGTCAAATTGGAAGTGGTTTTAACTGTATATCGATTAACTACTTTGTTCGAGGTTTTGGACATTCTCGCAATAAAAACTTTATAGCTAAAATAACAGTATAGGCATAAGGTATATAGGATGAACTATCTTTAATTAGCAATACTTTTGAAACTGAGTTGTCGTGTGTCTTAAAGCAAGATCATCAGAAAATCGCAAAATCATTTTATTTTGCTACCATGAATGCACTGCGTAAGATAGATGTAAGATAGATGTATCTTGTGTGAGCAAGATTACGGGCCATTTTTCAAAATTTTAATCATATAGATATTGAACGTTTGTTTTCATCCTTTTTAAGCTCGAATACTCAAATTCTTCCATTACGTGAATATGACGTCATTTCGAGAACTGAATAGGATTTCGAGTAATCGCCTTTAAATTCAACCAATAAATCATGTCATAATGGCATCGTAGCGACGTCGAAATTACGTGAACAATTCGACGTCACTTTGAAGTTGCAATATCAAGTTGTTAAAGTCAGGGCTCTTTTGCGATTTCTCTTTATCAGCAAAAAAAAAAAACTTTTCACGCCTTTGCGTCAGAAGCTTGACCAGACATAAAGCGTATGTTTTCATTTATCAAAGATGTTACATAACTCGATATAAGAACACTTATATATAATTCGCATGATAAATGACGTAATGAACGCATTTTTCTGTAGATATATTTACATGTTCATACATATATTCTCAGTATAACACGCAATCCTATCATAAATAAACGTAGTATCATTGAAAAATCGCATTGTTTGCATCAGGTGTGGTATGGAGTAAACAGTACAAAACGTCAGCGAATTTTGTTGTTCCAATAGAGACACTTAAAGACAGTGCGACAACAAAACATATGCTTGACACATTTGCACTTGAGTATAATCTTATTATTATTTGAGTGGGATGCTATAGTATGTGGTTATTCCTGACAACAGTCTTGCACACACCATAGCCCAGCTGCAAGCAGTGATGATTTAAGAAAGACAATATCCATAGATCTTTGCAAGCTCTCTGTAACAATTGGGGTTTTCTGCACAAATGTTTACTCATTTAATGTTAAAGAAAGGATTCAACCTTGAATAAAGTTACAAACATTTTGTATTTGTTATTCAATTTTCTGATAAAAGATGCTCATCATTGGACCTAACGGTATACATAGTTCATGGATATGATATGGATCAGGTCTCAAATGTAAAATGTTACACCTTAGTGCAAATAGATGAATTATTAAGTAATTGGTGCTATTGCAGCATCCATTTGAAATTGCATGAAATAAATATATCTAAATACACTTGTGAGTCTTAAACAATGTTAAAACAAGATCATAGGCTAATCAAACTGATTCAAATTTCACATCTCAGTGCAGAAGTTGAATAATTGAGTAATGTGTGTTTTGAATCGCAACTTGTTTCAAGGAATGGTTTGCATGCAAAAAGAGTGAATATGTTTTTTTATGGGAGTTAAACAATTAGTCCATATAATCAACGAGTCGGTCCTGTGTGTGCAATTGTTTTTGTAAATAATTATTAAATGAGTTTTTATGAATACATTTTACCATGATATATTTGATGTTGAAGTGAATGACATTTAGCTATATATTCACTTAGTATCTTATAATAAATATGTTGTCCAAAAGTAGAATTAAATTCAAAAATTAAATTGAAAAAAAATTCGGAGCGAAGATCATTGCTTGGTTGCATTCAATGTAAAGTTTATAAGATATATCTAAATTAACGTCATCAATTCACTACCATATTCGTGAATGTGTTTTTCCCGTCACTTATTTTTATTTCCAAGCTTTGCTTATGATTTTTTTCTGAGCACCATTAATAACCTGCCTCAGAAGGAAAAAAAACTATAAAAATGAGTGTGACTGATGTCCTGTAACATGAATCAATAATAATTATGTCCTTGTAAAACATTATTGTAAATGACTGACACCTACATGCATGTTTTTGAAAAGGTTTTCGGACAAGGCCAATCAAGTTGTCAAGACCGCATACACGAGGGCTATTTTTTAAAACTGGTTTTTACTCATTTTTGTAAGATGAAATAAGTTTACTCGATATTTTCTTTGGACGAGAAAAATTATACAAGCTGTGGTGCATTTATGAATAGCAATTAAAGGTTTTACTTCAATGAACATGTATAACATTTTGATTTGATAAACATTTGCCTTTAGAATCTTTAATAATAGCATAACTTTAGAATACAACCAATTATTTTGATATTTGGTTTATTTGAAAATTGTGAGGTTCTAAAATAAATGTTTTCGTTTTATAACAAATTCATTTGAAATATATATGTTTAGAATATTCCTAGACATAAATGTAACTGTAATGTATTCACTATAATGTGAGTAATCAAATTGTACATCATGTATTCCTTATGAATGGACGATTATTCTTCAATAATTGTAGTCTATCCCCTATATCCCCGACCATTCAAGGTCACTAACGCTCATAGTTGGTTGTCATTACAGAAGGTTTACGATTATGTAAATGCAAGTCTAATGGAGCAATATCATTATTGGAAAGATATTTAAGGAAAAATAAAACATATTGCTTATGGAAATGTAGTGTTGTTATGTTTTTTTTACCGAACACAATTTATTTTAATGTAGACGATTAGATAATTATGACAGACTGTTATTGCCTAAAACTTTCGTATAGCAATATTTTAATGCTTGAACATTCTGATGATCAAACTTATGACTTTTTTCTGTTTTTATTCGCGTTCAGCATTCAATCTTTCGTTCTTCCTATATTTCCTGATTTTGTTCCAGTTTGCCGCCAAGAAAAATAATGAATAATGAAAACCAAGTTACCAAATAATTAAAACCATTGCGCAAACGACTAAAACAAAACCAACAAATGAAACTGACTCTTCAAATGATTCGTTTAGATTCGTACACTTTGAAAACATTTTCAAAGTCCTGTATAGAAAACAGTAAAAAACACCCTGTCTTTCCGCCGTGGAAACACACCCTTAGGGTACGTTTATGATTTTTCGCGCCGAAAACCAGTTTTGAATACTAAATTGCTCATATAATTGTATTTTAATCAGTTTTGAGTGGTTCCATGGTTACCTGGTGTACCACCAATGCATGTGCAAAAAATCCACACGTTTTTACAGAAAAATAACATTTTTATTCATTTTTCCCAAAATCACTTTGCCGCGTCATGAAAAAATCCTAGGCGAAAACGCGACACTCGAGATGATTCTATTCTGGTCAAAAATTAGGTGATTTCCAAAGATTATAATTTGAGTGTGGGTTTATATTGCAGTATATACAGTCAAAACCACTCCTAATTGGACAGCTGATACGAATAAACAAATAAACGAACACGAATAACCGAATAAACGAACACGAATAAACGAAAGATTGGATACGCATAACCAAACAACCGAATAAACGAATAACCGAATAAACGATATGAAGGGTATAAATAGGAGATCGTGTGGTCACTAATCAATTCCGTATCCAATCCCACTTGTGAGATGATGCATTAAAATGTATTAAAAATCATTGCAATAATGTCCTTCTTTTTTTAAATTCAAAACGCACCACGTGTAAGCATGACAGAAACCACTCGTTTAATATGATATTGAACTCCCAATATATTGGCTAAATAGAATGACTGTACTAAGTGTAAAATATTTCTGTCTATTAATTGACACATTGGCAATCAATTGGAGATTAGATATTATATATTCAATTTGAATCAAGTATCTAAGCCTGTTGAAAAAAAATGACACTCTTCATGAGCTAAAGAGATTACACATAGCTTTTAGGAAGGGGGGGGGTCACTTTACTATGTAGACATCATCATGTAAATTGTAATAGTTGTCGACCGAGATGAGAATCTTGCGCAAGAATATTAGTATCTTAATCGCGAATATGTTATCAATAAAAGACTAAAACATTATAAACGAATAACCGAATAAACGAATAACCGAATAAACGAACAACCAAACATCCGAACAACCGAACAACCGAATAACCGATAAACGAATTAACGAAAAAATCGCTACGCATAGCCGCAAATTTTGACGCGAAAGATTTTGCCTACGATAGTCCATCTAGGAGTGGCTTTTACTGTATAGCCACGCACACTTTCGTTAAAAAGGGAATGTTGATTTTAGTGTTAACACCCTTATGATGTTATAAATATATAAATGAAATCTACCCGTTAACTGGAATGATAAAAAAGGATCAACTTTGGTTTTTTGTATTTTGAGTTGCCCTATTATCCAAGAAGATCGTATTTTCGACATATAGTGGAAAACAATTGATTAACACCAGAATTATACAATTACTATGTTTATATCCAGATAAATGAGTAACTTTATTAGCTATATATATATGCTCTGATTATTGTATAATTGCTATTATTCTTCAAACACTGAATGTCGCAATGAATGAATAATATTATGCATGATTCATAGGCATCTGTAATGAGAGATATAGATATGAATTCCATAAGAAGGATTGTCTTGCCCTTTCAACAACATATGTTTAAGTAACGTCACAAAAGACTAGTCGACGTCAAATAACTATATTTCGGAAATAAGCATAGATAATTAACCGAGATGACAACTGACAAGATAGTGCCTCGTGTTATATAAGCATTGGCATCTCTTGACATGAATTTACATTAAATTTTTCGACATATTTCGTTCATGAAAGGTACAGTACAGTCGAAGTTAACACTCTCAAAATATAAACGACGTCCACCAATTCAAATATACTTGATATGAAAAATGTGAATAACGTCTTGCTGAGGAATAAGGAGCGGCTCTCCCGTTTGCTATAATCAATAGCTTCGTATGAATTTTTTGGTCTGAGTAATTCTCGTGGAGGTCGTTTGCTTAATTCGAGTTATGATTGTTAAGGTAGTATAAGAATAATTTATACAATTTCTGTCTGCAGAGAAATGAGGGGTGAGGTTCCATGTCCTTTTATGCAATGATGACATAAAGATATTTAAGTAAATGCATGCTGTAAATATATGCATGGTAAATGCAATAACTTGCTAAAGGTGTTGACACATTGATCAAACTAACCTTCAAACCTAGCTTAAAACCACTTTAGGTCGTTGTACCGATGCCACTTTCAAGCCATGCTTCAAACCACCTTCAAACCTACCTTTAAACCACCCTTCAAACTAAAAAGCATATGCAACATACCTATTTACACAAGATTAGGGCTAGTTTGAAGCAAGTTGAAGGTGGTTTGAAAATAGTTTTATGGAATAAAATTGTTAATTGCCGCCATGACCTTAAGTGGTTTGAAGCTTGGTAAATTTGATCAATGTGGCCACACCCTAAGGAATGGATATTAAGGTGCGAATCCAGAGAAAAAAAAAACAGAAATTCGAAATCATAATGGTTCCTTAACTAGTATATACCCTCGTTCCAAGTGTCACGCTTGCTGTTTCATGCTAGAGTCTAAGTATATTATACAAGAGTTCCAAACGCACTATTTCACTGGTTGATTTATTTTTTTTTTAATTTATTCTTTGATTGCCAACAAGGCAAGTTGCAAGAAAATATCTAAACCCAACCGATTTCGTGTGAAAAATGAATTCAATTGATCTTATTTCTTGAAATAAAATTAATATTAAATGTTCAAATTTGTGCTGTTCTATACATTTTTCAAAAAGCTGTTAAATCACCCATAAACAACATTTCAATTACGATTGATAACACAATAATGGTTTTTGAACATAACACTTTTGCAAAAGGTATTTTTAAAGCCAGCTGGGTATTTTCTCCTTTTTTTACCCAGCTTGGAACAGAAAAGGAACATCTTTTGTAAAAATTGAAATGTTGAATATAACTAAATTACCCATCATATATTGTAAATAACAGTTTATCATATCATCGTAAGGTTGCTAAATGTTGAAATAATTACTGTTAGTACTTTTTACGACAACAAAGTAAGGATAAAAAAGCTGTTCCTCAAACTGCTAAAATCTCCAAGCTAAATAAAAAATCCTAAAAATTTCCAAGCCAGCTGGAATGTAGTGGGGAACATCTTTTGTGGGGTACAGCTCGTGACGTGCTCTTCAAATATGTTTCTTGCATCTAAGCGGACAATTGCCTTAACAGCCTTAGGGCTTGTTCACACAGAAAGCGGCACGCGTTTTAGGCTCGAAAATGGAGTGGCAAGGTGTTCACATGCGATGCGACAGCTGACGATTCATAGACTTTTAACTGCTAATGTTCATTGAATGATCTCCACAAACGCGAGAGGCGGTGCGGAATCGCCCCTTGCGTTTGTGCGCCGCAGGATGCGACAAGAAATAACAACTCAACTTGCCTAAGTAAATTGTTTGTTAAAATGTCAAACATTTATCGTTCTGAGCCTGTCGCTTCCCGTGTGAACACCTTTTTTGGGTGATTCTAAAAGAATGACTAAGTCATATAAAGGCCAAATAAGTAAATTGCCGCCTGCCGCGTTTCGTCGCTTCCCGTGTGAACAAGACCTTAACCCTCATGACCCTTTGATTTGTTTTCGGTTTGTCAAACAAGGCTTCAATGAAAGAGGTCTTATAATTTTGTCGAGTTGTTTTATGTAGATTCTAATCTTTTCGGCTAACCGTGTTTTAAAAATCGGCAAATCAAATAACCATTTACGTGCATGATTTGGAGAACACCTTTATTCACAACATTTGAAATTAAATGCCAAATCTAAATTGATAAACTCGAATTAAGAGAGGAATTCCTCCATAAATTACATGTTTGTATAATGTATTTAAATTTTATATTGTTTTTTTTTTAAAGTTCAGATTGTCTAACAGACAACTGCATGCATGCACTGAGGACTTGCCCTAAATCCTAACGCTTTTTTTACAAAGAAAACCGCGATTACGACCGTCTGACAAATTATTTTTATTGCAGGAATAGTTCGACGACCTATACACATTAAATTATTCAGTATCTTATTGAAGCATTATAAATGTTATTTATAGTGTCCTTAGAAACAAATGTATAGATTATCATACACTGTAGACTGTCATAATTCTATGCATGCCAGCATGCAATGAAAAACTAAATAATGAAAATACGACATAATGTTGAGTTTTCTTCAAGTTAAATGGTAAAACAAGACGATAATATAATTCAAATGCACTTTACACGTTAAGGTTTTAATAAATCAAATTAGCTATACAAATAAAAATAATAATTATGTCAGGATATGAGTTGGTTTGTTTGTTTTTGGTGTCCTTGGTTGTAGTGGATGCTGATATGTACACTAAAGGTTGGTCATTTTTCATTGGTACACCGTTATATATATCCACAATTAAGTAATGCTGATTACAATTTTATATTAAAAGTAAATTGAGCATTTGACTATTGGACCGTTCACACTGCACTCGCTCGCTAGCTTTTATAAACGCGAGCGAGCGAGTGCAGTGTGGACTGTCCTTATGTGTTTCCTTCCTAATTGTTGATTGTATCCTTATGATCCGGGGCGTATTCCTTCCTACAGGCATATGTTTGCGTTTATTTGCTCATACTGTTTAATTGATACTAAATACTGGTACTGTAAACATCGAGGTTATCTTTCATTTTAGTTTGCAAAACAAGTTAAATTGAATTGCAATTATAAGAAAATACTGCAAAAAATGTTACTAAATTTATACACACTATATTTGAAGTATCCCAAACATAAGGTTCATTTATTTATGTTATTCATAGTATTGACATTCAGAATGCTAACAATTATCTATTAAACAAATCGTCTTTTTTTCTAATTATCTGCGATCTTTTCGTAGAACGAAAAATCGCAGGTAATGCGTTTGGTTTGCTTTTCTGAATTTTAGCGGCTGTGTTCCCGTACACCGATTTTCTATGTGTTCAAGTCCGAAATCGACTGATTATTTTATATAACATTATAAAAGACAGTCGTCTGATGCTGCATAGGGGGTTTAGATTGTGATCTTATAAATAATATTGAATATATTTGATGCTAAACACACACCATCTGATCACACAAATGTCTTCATTATTGCCATGCTGAAAAACACTATGAATTTTTCCGGCCTCTCATTGGCTGTTGTGAATGAGGTAATTAATAATTGTTCAATAAGAGGCGCGCATAAATTCAAACTCTACTCATTTGCATGCGTGTCTCTAACGCCTGTTGAATAACCTCTCTTTATGTGATGAGTAACTGGCTCCGCCTATAAATAGAAAGGCTCTCGTGCGGGAGAGGGAGCAGCTATATAACCGCGCTGCTGCAACAACTGCATAATCAATATTCACTTTGTGCTCGCAGCAACACAGTGAGCATCCGTTACATTTTGTACTTTAGACTATTGGGCATTTTTCAAAAGTCGTGTTTTGGTGTCGGACGGAATTCGATACTTTCGACCCCTATAAAAAATAGCTGCTATATCCAAGAGTTAAATTCGTGCCTAGATAGCATTGGGGTACCCCTAAGATATTTTACCAAAATTAACCTACTTCACCGCCAAATTTTATTGTGAGAGACAAATGAAGTCCGGTGTCGGACGGAATCGATAGAAACGACTTTTGCTACCTGTACTCGCTTAACCATTTATTCCATCGAATCCAGGTCACTCAGTAATTATTATCGACCAGTTTTAAAAGCATGGATGATAAAGCTATCTATAAACAGTAAAAACAGTGATCAATTCCTTCAAATTACTTAGAAATATCGGTTATACGGTGGTGTCGGACGGAAGAATTTTTGGTGTCGGACGGAACAAAAATGTTCATGAAAATTCAATTGTCCCAGATTTGAAAATTTATATCATT
>LQRL01085598.1:0-29336 GCA_001703475.1 Hydroides elegans
GCGCGGGCATGTGAAAGAACTGCTGTTGCTGTCATAGTGCTCTCCTATGTTGCTGATTATGCCCTCGAATTCGATTGACTCATAGGTGCTAGCGCTTTGATCATCTATCGCGTATGCACTGAAACCAATGGGATCATACTGGGGAGAGCTTCCTGTAACATATAAAAATTAAGCAAGTACATATAGTTTTGACCTTATAATTTAGATCGCTGTAAGATTATCATAATGAAATACTCAAATAATGATAGCCATGGTATTGCTCTTATCATTACCAATCACTGTTATTGTCAGTTGTACTAGCATCACAATTATTTTTATGAGCATTATGAGCTTTAATAGTATAAGAAGTAAACCTTGGATAATAATCAGTAATTTTTGACGATTATAATCATTTGAAAAATACGCGGTATTGCGCGAATGCATTAGTTATCATTAATATTGATTTGTATGAATAAGTAGACCGAATTCAATACTTATAAACATATAACCTGTTCCACAGGTATAGTAAACCTGCAGATATTCAGCCACTTGATTAGTTTCACATGCATCCACCACTGATCCCAGATACTCATAACTACACGATGTTCGATTGTCGCAGGACGCTTTGAGGCCTACCCAGTAACTTAGGCGGTTCTCTTTGACTGCTACCCGACAATCATCTACTTGATCAGGCATACAACACTCGCCTTCAGGACATTCGATGGTGTAAAGACCGTAATAGGCGTCGGTTATATTAATAACACCACCGTCAAAGCACCATGGAGTAATAAAATCAGAGAGACAACTGAAATCCGTCTGTAAAACTGAAGAGGGTTTCCGTTTTTCAATGTGAGATAACAAATGTAATACAGAGAAACGATTTGTTAACATCTAAGATTGATTTAAGATCTAAAATATTAGAGAGAAAGAACGAGAGAAAGAGTGAGAGAGAGCGAGAAGGAGCATTATCACATCGATTTTGCGTCGCAGAATGTTTCGAAACGTATATTTTATCGTATATTTACGCGCATTCATATTACTAAAAACATTTTAGTATGATTCAAGCATGCTTACATAGCTGTGATTCATGTGATTCAACAATATTTTTCAAGTTGTTAATCTGCTGCCGATATTGCTTTTTATCTTTGTTGTGGGTGTGGATGATGTGCTGCTGCATATTTACTTGGGACTGTAAGCTTGCCATTTCACCTTTCATGATTTTTAAATCATTTAGTATCTCAGCATTGACGTTGCACTGAAAAAAACATACATAACGAAGCTATCACAGTTCTTTCTTATGTTGTTCAAAATGTTGATTTACAATTCGATTCCTTACAAAATTAATATTTCAAAACGATTTTCTCAAACGAATCTAAAAGTCTTCAATAATTAACTCTCTAGCGAACATTTGGGTCTCTATCTCTATGAAACTTTCACATAATTAAATTAAATCTTTATTTATTTAGAACCTGAATTAACTTGATATTAGTATTTTCTTTATATAATGATGTTTCATGGAGGGTAACAAATTATTTAAAGCATAAAAATATTGTTTTACGAGCATAGCATTGGTGTAATAAGTTTGATGAATTTGTTGATATACTATTTTAATAATGTTGGCACATCTTTAATAAATAACTGCATTATTTAGTAGCATGTAATCACCTTGCCATAGTTTTCTCGCTTTGATAAGTACGTTTTTTTTACGTGTTAAGTTCGTTGTCTTACGTGTTTTAAGTTTTTTTCCGCAAAAATGTCGCAATATGTATCAAACAAATATTTTCTTTGTCTGTAAAATGAATTCGGTAAATTTTTTTTTTCTATGACCACATGTTTTTATCAAATGAATGCAGTGTCAATCCATATTTCTTACTGGTGAACCCATTTTGCACATCAAAGTTTTTAACCAATATTGGGGTATAGTGGCTTCATTTAATGCCAATTGTGATCAAACATAAGGATGATGCACATGATATGTGATTCTCTATAGTAAAATAATAATGAGAAGATTTTTGAACGGGATAAGGGGGCGAGGAACATCATCATCATCATCATCATCATCATCATCATCATCATCATCATCATCATCATCATCAGTATTTGTTTCGAGGGAGATTATTGCCTGCAGTTTGTCGTCAATATGCTGGTTATGTATAATATCGATATAAGGACAATCGACAAATCAGAAAGCAAGTTAGGTGATTAGAAGAATAACTTTGGATTCGCCGTCATTAACGGATGTCCATATGGAATGGAAACAAGCGACGGTTCACATGGTATTACGATAAAGGTCTACAAAAGCTGACCCCTCAAACGAGTCTAAAAGGGAACATCAACAAATAAAAATATACAAACGCATGGCAAATATTTAGAAAGATAATTATAGCAAGACAAATAAACAATAAGGGCGCTTTTTAAATTGCACGAGACCGGGAGTAACGTTTTTAAGAAAAGTACCTAGTGTCATTGACATGACAAAACACAAAGCATTACGTATTCTAAATGTCAAATTCAATCATCCATATATCATATTCATCCTATCTAAGGGTTCAACGCTAGAGCTACGAATTCCAATTTTAACAAAATAAAAAATACTTTTCTCGCAAATAAAGATTGACTTACTTGTTCCATATCTCTTCCGTTTACTGCTAAAAAGCATAACTGGATGAAAGCTAAAATCCCAAATTTACACCACATAGTAGGTTTTTAATCACGTAACTTAATGTTTAGGTTCTAATTAATAATTAAACATCTGTAAAAGAACCTTATATACAATGCAGTTGTCACTCGTATCACATGATAAAATCACGATAAGGTTAACTTATGGTGGCCGATACGACCTATCTATAAAGCTATGAAAAATTAAGTATGATTAGATTAAGGTTACAGCTTTAAAAAGTTCGAAGTCGAAAGGGAAAGAGAACACCATGCTATTGCAAGGCATTTAAACGTACATCAGATAATGGTTACGAAGAAATCAAATTAACGCGCGATCGTCAATATTCCAGTAGAGCGAGAGTAACGCCACCCTTCGTTGGTCCTGTACGTTAGAACCAAAGACAGCGCTCACAGTGCTTATGGGCCCAAACCACACTCTGGCAGCCTGGCTCAATTAAACCTGAAACGATGTAGTGTTAAGCCCAGACGTATGGGCTCACTGCTTGACGCATTGGATATCCATACAAGCTAAAAGCAACCATGAGCTAGAAAGGGTTGAAAAACTGGAAATCGGAAAATACAGAATTGTGTGATATTATGTGTATTTATGACAAATTTATCAAAAACAAGAACATATAATTTTGTGAGAGCATTGTGGTCATACCAAACTATCTTTTGCGAAAATGTGTATAGATTTCATCTACTACTTGTTTTTGTATGAACATTTGCTTTTAATGGTTCAGAACGTTTATTCATATTGCATATATTTCAATGAAACAAGTCTATAGTGCTTTGACATTGTACTTGATGTGTTTTAATACAATACTTTAAAGATATTTAGTCATCAGAGCAGAATAAAGGTATTGACCTGTTCATAAATCATCTATGAATATTTTGAATGCATTCGATTTATATACGAAATTCATCTTTATATTGTTTGTTCTACTCTTTTGTTTACATATGCATTGTTTCAATGCAATCGAATAATATAATAATACTCCATGTTTTCAGGAAAATACGGGAACATATTTGCCCCGAGGAAGGACCGTCTGGTCCCTCCCGGGCGGTTTCCCACGTGGCATTATTAATGCGTCACCATGAAAATCCCTGTGACGCGTTTTATGTTTTCTGTATAAAAAACTACTTAAAATGTGAAATAATGCTACCGATACAATATACTTTATTAAATGCAAAATATCATTTCCCTATCATTTTAGCGATTTTATACGTTCATTATCAAGGGTATAATGGAAATATACCGCTCAATCATGTATACAAAGCAATATTTTCATGATCAATATCTTAGACGTATGCAAATATTAGATTAAGCATATGTTCATATCATTTTGTAAAATTTATTGACTGTATGATTAATGAATCTGTTATAGTATAGAACGTGTCGGCCAGCGTAATATTCATGGTAACTATTTAGAATGACAATCAATGTAATTGTTCTCTTTATAGGACATCCTAGGTCATGTTCCCATTATTCTATATTGATAGTAATCACTGTTAATCTCATAATTGTTGCTATATTTGTAACAATTGTTAGATAGTACTACATCAGCAAGGCCGTTCGATGTATGTTGCGATATAATTTGTATTATAAATATGGCTTTCATTAGTCATTTATATGACTAAGATGGCACTCATACTTACGCGTTGATTGTTAAATACATATAATGATTATTGAGTAGGTTTTCAACAGTTTTCAACTTGAGACGCATTCATACCCATTTGTATGCTTACAAACGACAAATTGTACCTTTTTGCACTTTATTGATTTCCTCCATTCGATTATACTTGTGTTGACTTATCAACTTCAACTACCAATTAAATACATATATTGTTTTGTTCATGTAACAAAATAATATTGTAATTGACACGAAGTGTCAGTTAAAGACATATAGCATTGTGTTTATGAAACAAGATAACAATTTTTTATCGACACAAAGTACATATAAGTACAATTTAACTATAGACACATTGTACAAGTGAATAACATATCCGCTACGTCTTTTTACTACGTCCTTCTCAAATATTTTTTCTTACAACGTCTTTCATATAACGCTTTTTTACACCGTCTTTCTCACAACCTTTTTCTCACAACATCTTTCTCCAAACGTCTTTTTGTTCAACGTCTTTCTCACGACGTGTTTCTCACAAAGTATTTTTCACATTTTTTCAACGTCTTTCTCACGACGTGTTTCTCACGAAGTATTTTTCACAGCGTCTTTCTCACAACCTTTTTCTTAAAACCGTCTTTGTCACGTCTTTTTCATTACGTTTATCTCACAACGTCTTTCTCACAAACTTCTTTCTCTCAACGTCTTTTTTTTCAACATTTTTCAACGCCATCACACTGTTTTCATTTTATATTCATCCTCACAACGTAATCCTCACAAAATCCCGATACACGCGATCTCTAGCTTGATTTCTTCTAAATGTGATTCAATTTCGACAATCTGATGGCATGAAACCTTGATGAGGCATAACTTCGAAATATGTTTGCTATGTATATAACTTGATTCCTTTAATATGGGATGTCATTTCGACAATTTATGGTTGACTGACATGAAACCTTCACGAGGCACAACATCAATATGTGGTTGCTATCTGTGTAAAATATTTCTAGCTCTAGCTTACTTCCTTCAATATGTTCTGCCATTTTGACAATTTGTGGTGGGTCAACATGAAACCTTGAGGAGGTAAAACTTCAATATATGGATGGTACGTTTTTAAAATATTAGAGCTCTAGCTTGATTCCTTCAAAATGTGTTGCTATTTCTACATAAGCCTTGAAAAGGCATGGCTGCAATATGCGGCTGATGTGTATATCAGAGCTCTAGCTAAATTTATTCATAGCTTGATCCGTCATTCAAAGAAAAAGATTGATGGATTAACGATGATGAAACTTTGATGGGGCCTAATTCTTGTAAGGGAGCTAGCAGAGTCTATATGTTGACTGTCTTCTTCATACACATATACTTAAATGATAATATCTTATATTATCACCCACATTTCCTCAACTTAATTTAAAATGTTTGCCACTTTCTTAAGTCCTACAGAATCGACAATTTGCAACTGATCGAGATGAAACCTTAACGAAACATGATTCCAGACCTTGGTTTATGCGTATATAAAATATTAAGACTATAGCTCATTTCCTTCATACAAAAGTCGCGTGCATAAAGTGCTTACCATAGGGAAAAAAAGTTAAAATTTGGTCATTTTTAAAGTGCTGCAGAATCGACAATTTTCAACCGGTCGAAATGAAACTTTAACGAGGCACATTTTCAAACTTTGGTTTATATGTGTATAAAATTTAAACGCTGTAGCTTGATTTCTTCATACCAAACTCGCGTGCACAAACTACCATATGAGATGGGGGACGGACGGACAGACAGACGGACAGACAGGCGGATGGACAAGTTCAACCCTATATCCCTCCGTTTCACGGGGATTATTAAAAAGGAAGGACTGTTTGGGGGATTTTTGTAAATGTTCAATATTATCAGTACATCCATTTTGTCACAGCGCACGCTCATTTCCTGATTATGTCATGGCTAATTTTGAATCCACCCTAACATGCACATCCATTTTGAAGTAACGCGTGTGTGCCCAGAATGAGCACTTACGCATGTTGGGTGATCATAGTGCATGTCTTGGGCAGATTAAATATATTAAAGGAACGGTATTTTTCGACGGTCTAGCTCTAAACACTGCTGAATATAAATTTCAACACGAAGGTTGGTTAAACATCGTGTTATGGTATCTTTTGATGAGATACTTTAAGTACAAACCTAATCGATACTGTTTATGATTTTATAACCTTGAAAACGAATAAATTTTATCGAGTTTGGAATGTCATATTTGAAAGATAAAAAAATGCAGAAATAGTGCATATAACGTGTGTTGTATAGCGGGTCTGCTTTAATGTAATCACATTTGCTTGATAAGGGCGATAATTTCCGCCTTCAAGTAGTAGTTATAATCACCAGTCAAATCAAAACAACTTGCTCAGCATCGCATTTAATGACAGCGTAAACCAATGTAGTCATCATATATTATTAAATGTTTATTGTGTTAGGAATGCGCATCTTATTCATTTTATATCGATATATACTTGTAAAATCATTCATTTGAATTAAAATATGGATCGTATAATACAGTCAACAATCTTTTAAAATAGATGAATAGCCAACTTCAATGCTTACATATAAATGCATTTAAACACATCATCAAAATAATTCATTGTCAAGTGTCATTCCGATTTTCTTAAGTATTATATAGTTGTAGATACAACATAATTCGATACCAAATATGTTATATGGCATAGATTAAAGAATCGTTAAGACATAATAACAATAATGGTAAGCATCAGTGCTTACCATTAAATACATTCAAGCACGTCATTAAAATTATGTATCAATTGTCAAGTGGTTACTATTCATATGGATACAGCATATACCCAGTAAAAACTGAATTGCGAGAAGAGCCTCCTTCTACAAAGGCGTTATTACCACCCGAACTAACCCAAACAACCTGCCCTGCATCACATTCAATTACAACCGATACAGATGTAGTTTGATCGTGGGAGTAGCTCTCATCATCACACATTGCTTCTGCAATGAATTCACCGTCGCGCATAAGTTCGAGATGCACATAATAACCATATTGCACCAACACGTTCAGACTAAAACTATAAACTGCACGGCGGGGGCATGTGAAGGAACTGCTGTTGTTGTCATAGTAGTCTCCAATGTTGCTTATTATTCCTGGGAATTTGATTGACTCATATGGGGCATAGGCTTCATCAGATGTTGCGTATGCACTGAAACCCACTGGATTATACTGGATAGAGCTACCTGTAAAGCAAACAAAGTTAGGTATAATAATTATTGCTATAATATTATCATTATGGTACATATTTAAATATCGACTTGTTTTATGATAACTAAGTATGGTTATTACATTTATAATCATACAATCATAATTATGAGTTATATGTTATTATGATTATTATTAAACTATTTGTATTAATACAATACAACTTTTTCAATACGTAAGCATATAACCTGTGCCGCAAGTGTAGTAAACCTGAAGATATTCAGCCACTTGGTTGGTTTCACATTCATCCACCACTGATCCCAGATACTCATAGCTACACGATGTTCGATTGTCGCAGGACGCTTTGAGTCCTACCCAGTCACTTAGGCGGTTGTCTTTTACTGCTACCCGACAATCATCTACTTGATCAGGCATACAACACTCGCCTCCAGGACACTCGGTATTGTAAAGACCATAGTAGGCATCGGTAATATTGATAACGCCACCATCAAAACACCATGGAGTTATGAAATCAGAGAGACAACTGAAATCCGTCTGTAAAACTGAAAAAAACAATAAAGGTTCCAGTTTTGAGAGCGAATTTACCTATTTTGACAATAAATCTTAATATAAAGGAAATGTTAAGTTATTGAATCTGGAATTATATCTGAATATATCAAGAGAGAGAGGGAGAGCATAATTACACGGAAATATGTCGCAGAATGTGTAACATATTAGGTTTTATTGTTTATTTACACTCATTCATATAACTTACTTAAGTTTGATATGATTCGAGCATGCTTACATAGCTGTGATTCGTGTGATTCAACAATGTTCTTCAAGTTGTTCATCTGCTGTCGATAATGCTTATTCTCTTTGTCGTGGTTGTGGATGATATTCTGATGCATATTTACTTGGGACTGTAAGCTTGCCATTTCACCTTTCATGATTTTTAAATCATTTAGTATCTCAGCATTGACGTTGCACTAAAAGCACAAATAAAGAAGGTATCACATATTTTTCTTATAATGTTAAGTTGATTTACAATTGAAACTATTCGATTCGTTACAAATATAATATAATACAGTGTAGCCCCGCTCTCGTTGTCGTCGAATCCAATAAAAGTGTTGAATTAATAAGGTTAGACTTTCATGATTTATAATAAAATGAGTTTCTAGTTTATTACAAGGAAATATGCAAACATGAAGTTTGAAAAAGAATCTCCATCGCGTAGAAGCACATAATGATGAATATTTATAAACCAAACTTGACCAACAAATTGAGCTGACATTCTCAAACGAATCTAAAAGTCTTCAATAATTAACTCTCTAGCGAACATGTGGGTCTCTATCTCTATGAAACTTTACCATAATCAACCTTAATTTTTAGTTATTTAGTACCTGAATTAACTTGATATTAGACTTTTCTTTATATAATGATGTTTCATGGAGGGTAACCAATTATTTAAAACATAAAAGTCTTGTTTTATAAGCATATCATTGGTGCAATAAGTTTGATAATTTGTTGATTTACTATCTTTATAATGGTGTCGCATCTTTAATAGATAACTGCATTATTCAGTAACCTGTAATCACCTTGCCACAGTTTTCTCGCTTTTTACGTGTTAAGTTCGTTGTCCTTCGTGTTTTAAGTTGTTTTCCTCCAAAGTGTCGTAATATGTATCAAACAAATATATTCTATATCTGTAAAAGGAATTCGGTGATTTTTTTTCGATGACCATATGTTTTTATTAAATGAATGTAGTGTCAATCCATATTTCTTCCTGGTGAATCCATTTGGCACATCAAAGTTTTCGTAACCAATACTGGGGTATAGTGACTTCAAATTATGCCAATTGTGATCAAACATGATATGTGATTCTCCCTAGTAAAATAATTATGAGAATATTTCCGTACGGAATAAGGGGGCGAGGAACACGCTTCAGCATCATGGCTCGGGGGAAGATTATTATATGCAGTTTGTCGTCAATACGCTGGTTATGTATAATATTGAAATAAAGACAGTCGACAAATCAGAAAGCAAGTTAGGTGATTAGAAGAATAACTTTGGATTCGCCGTCATTAACGTCTACAAAAGCTGATCCCTCTAACCAGTCAATGTCAACAAAGGGAACATCAACAGATACAAAGATACAAACGCAGAGCAAACATTAACCGTCATTAACGTCTACAAAAGCTGATCCCTCTAACCAGTCAATGTCAACAAAGGGAACATCAACAGATACAAAGATACAAACGCAGAGCAAACATTAAGAATTAAAATGATAACAATACAAAAAAGCAGTAAGTGCGTTTTTCAAATAGCACAAGCCCGGGAGTGACGTATTTAAGGCTTATCAAATATATATAACAATATGACGGAAATAACTAACCCGAAGTACCTTGTGTCATTGAAATGACAAAACACAAAGCGTTACATATTCTAGATGTTAAAATTCAATCACCCATATATCATATTCATCCTATCTAAGGGTTCAAAGCTAGAGCTACGAATTCAAATTTCAACAAAATAAAAATAATTTTCTCGCAAATAAAGATTGACTTACTTGCTCAATATCTCTTGCGTTAACTGCTAAAAAGAATAACTGAATGAAAGCTAAAATTCCAAATTTACACCACATGGTAAGTTTTGTAAGTTTTTAATCACGTAACGTTTTGGTTCTAATTAACATCTGTAATAGAAGCACTCTAATATACAATGCAGTTGCTACTCGAAACACATGATAATATTGTGACAAGGTAAACCTATGGTGGCCGATACGACCCATTTATAAAGCTATGACAAATTAAGTATGATTAAATTAAGATTAAAGATGAAAGAAGTCCGAAGTCGAAAGGGAACACTATGCTATTGCAAGGCATTTAAACATTCATCGGATAATGGTTACGAAGAAATCAAATTGACACGCGAACGTCAATATTCCGGTAGACCGAGAGCAACGCCACCCTTCGTTGGTCCTGTACGTGACAACCAAAGGCAGCGCTCACAGCGTTTATGGGCCCAAAACCACACTCTGGCAGCCTGGCTCAATTCCACATTAAACGATGTAGTTCTTAGGAACGACTCGTTAATTATATTGTACCAAAACACGCGTGACAGTGGGTCTACCAACGACCGGGAGAGTGATGTCATAACCCCTGCGTCCAGCAGATTAATGGTCTGCACACCTTAGTATCAGATCAACAGACTGATCATGTCGATGCCAAGACGAATGGGCTCACTGCTCGACGCATGGGATACCCATACAAGCTAAGAGAAACCATAAGCTAGTAAAGGTTTTGAAACTGGAAATCGGAAAATGCAAAATGGTGTTATATTAAATGTATCTATGACAAAGTTATTGATAACAAGAACATGAATTTTGTGAGAGAATTGTAGTCATACCATCCCATCGTTTGTAAAAAAAAGGTATAGATTCAATCTACTACTTGTTTCTGTATGAAATTTTTCTTTTTTAATGGTTCAGAACGTTAAACCTATCGGATATGTTTCAAGGAAACAAGTCTATAGCGATTTGGTACTGAACTTGCTGTGTGATAATGCAATAATTTAAAGCTACTTAGTCATCAGTTCATAAATCATCTATGAATATTTTGTAATATATTCGATTCATATGTGTATAAGATGTTGCTATTGTTTGCTATTTCCTTATCATTTTAGCGATGTATATTGATCATTTTATAATTAAGAGTATAATGAAAAACTACCGTTCAATTATGTATACAAAGCAATATTTTCATGATCGATATCTAAGACTTTGACGCATGCATATATAAAATTAAGAATGTGTTCATATCATTTTGTAAATTGTATTAACTACAGGATCAATGAATATGTAATAGTATAGAACGTGTCGGCCAGCGTAATATTCATGATAGCTACTTAGAAGGACACTCAATGTAATTGTTCTCTTTGAAAGACAACTGAGTTCAAGTTAACATAATGAATCTATATTGATAGTAACCACTCGTAATCTCGCCATCGTTGCTATATTTGTAACCCATGTTAGATAATACTACATCGGCAAGGTCGTCTGACGTATGTTACGATATCATTTGTTTTATATATGTAGCTCCATTTATCATGAATATATTACAAAATGGCACTCATACGCTCATATTGATTGGAATTTAACCAGAGAGGTCATTGTGTAGGCTGTGTCAGCAGTTACTTGAGACGCTTTCATAAGCATTTACATACTTTGAATTAATTATTTTCACAGTTTTGGTCTAGGTTAAACACCTCTTTATGTCATACTTATGTTGTTTTAACAAGTGTAGCTATCAGTTGAATACATATAATGTTGTGTTAATGCTACAAGATCACAATCTCAATATTGACACGAAGTGTCGGTTAAAGACATATAGTGTTTTGTAACAAGATGCAAATCTGGTTATTGACACGAAGCAAATGATTGTACAATAGGGTTATACATTTTTCTCATAAATCATATGATTTGATTTTAACCACGTGAATATATTTTGTCATTTTTTTTTTACTTTATTACATAATTAGAACAGGTTTTATGTCTTGCATTGCTTATTAGTGACAATACCATATGTAATGACTTGTTGTATTGTATCGTAACTAGAATGATATATGCAATATTCCTTGAAGCTGGATAAAGTATCCTTGATACTTTATATCACGTTTAACTATATGCACAATGCATAATTGAATAACATATGCGCTTGATGAACAAAAAACAATGTATGTTTTATTGTTCACGGTATTTTATGTAAATGAAAAACAAACTTTCTACTTTTTATCATATGAGTGATAATCCCTTATTTTGACAATTTCGATTTTATCGACAATGTTGATTATATCAATAAAAATATATCTGGTTGCAACATTGGAGACATTGGTTAAATTGGTTTATGATATCAAACCTTTTTTTATTTATTATATATGTAATATTTAATATTTCTATATCATTATCAACTATTTGCGTAAGCGTTTGCACTTGGCATTGGCATAAACCATGCCAGTTATCGCAACATACGAGTGTCAATTTAGAATTACTCATATGGATAAAGCATATATCCAGTAAAAACCGTAGCGCGATCAGGCCCGCCATGTACATGAGATGGACGACCCGCTCTTATCCAAATGACTTGGTCAGCTTCACATTCGATTACCAACGAAAGAGATGACGAATTTTCAATGTTATATGCATAATCATCACTATGTGTTTTAGCGATGAATTCGTCGTTACGCATGATGTCTAGCTCTACATGATATGCATATATTGGCAAGACAGTCAGACTAAAGAGGTAAACACCCCTACGGGGACACAAAAACGAACTATTGGATCGATCATAGTGTTCTCCAAAATAGCTTATTGTTTCGGGAAATTCAACTAGGTCATCAGAGTGATACTCTATTTCTTCTATTGCGTATGCGCTAAAACCAACTGAATCATACTGAAAAGAGCTACCTATAAATCAATAAAATGGCTAATAATATAATATAATAATATTGATAGTAATACTATGATCAATATTCATGATGATAACTTTATTACTAATATCATGTGTGTACGCATTTTAAGTATTATCAACATTCGTATTAGTATTATTATTATCATTATTTGTACTTATATTATTATTATCATTATTAAGCACACCAATAATATTGTTTTATTGTTTTATATAATATGTATTATCGTTATATGAGCATGTAGTTTTATATTGATATATTGGTATATTTTTTATATTGATTTGGATTCATTTTAACATTCCTACAATCATTCTAACAACTACTTTAATACTTATAAGCGTATAACCCCTGTTCCACAGGTGAAGTAAACCTGTAGATATTCAGCCACTTTGTTTGTTTCACATTCATCCACCACTGATCCCAGATACTCGTAGTTACACGATGTGTGATTATCACATGAAGCCTTGAGTCCTACCCAATCACTCAAACGATTGTCCTCCACCGACACACGACAATCGTCAACTTGATCCGGCATACAACATTCACCCACAGGGCATTCAGTGTCGTAAAGACCATAGTAAGCATCGGTTATATTGATGCACCTCCATCAAAACACCAAAGGGTGATGAATTCAGAGAGACAAGACAAATCGGTCTGCAAATCTGAAGCAAATATATGATATTTCAAATATCATTAGCATTTCGATTCATGTGTGGTAATTTGATTTAAAAGTAACATGAGTGTGATTGCCCACAAACAATCAAATCAATTTGTCAACGCTAAAAATAAAGTCAAATGTGTTGTGTACTGTTTAAATGCATCATTGGAAAATTATAGATGTTATGGATACTAAATACAATCATAAGTACTTACAGAGCTGCGATTCAAACGATTCCACAATATGTTTCAAGTTGTTAATTTGCTGACGTTGCTGCTTGTTTTCTTTCTGCGGCATATTTATTTGGGACTGTAAACTTGTCATTTCGCCCTTATTGGTGTTACACTTCAATACAAATAAAACGAGTCAAATCGATAAAAAACAGGTCAAGTTTACCGACTATCAGCAAATTGTTTTTAAATGCTTTGACGTTATTTAACAATAAGATAAAGATATACCGTGATGGCAGAAGTATAATAAATTAATAAAGAGCCTTGAAATATCAAGTTTCAATTAAATAATCCCTGACTAAAAGGCCTTTTGTTTTTCGATAACAACAAAGAAAGTTTTGAATATTGTGGAGTTCACATGCGTATGTTCTGTCGCACTAGCATCTATAGGTTTGTACCCACAGAGCGATAAAAATGGCGGTTCTATGGGTTTTCAACGGAACTTCAATTTGCACGTCTATTTTCAATCACATGATTTTGGTATGAATAAAAAGGATATATGTAACTTTGGAAAGCGTAACTATTCCTACAAAATACATGTTTAATATGTGTGAATGATAAATATGAGTTTTCTTTGCAATTATCAATACATATCTCAATAAAAATAATCTTTCGCGATTTATTTACAAGGCTGTAAAAATAAATATCATAAAATAGTATCTACGTTGTCTTATTTATGGTTTGACTGTCATATTTACATAGCAACCTTGTCATTTCGCCTTTCATGACTTTCAACTCATTCATTAGTTTATCATTAATGTTGTTCTGCAACAACAAAAATACAATAATTGGACGAATATCAGTCGATGCCATGGTGTCGAAGTTCAAATTTAAATGTTGAAACTAATACTTGTGGATATCATTTCAGAAAAAAATACTTCAGGCTCAGCATATAGCAAAATATACTTATGATAAATCAGTGATAAATAAAGGGAAGATACAACATGTTTGCATACTTATTGACCGGGATGATATATAGAAATTATATTTAATGACAATGATGAAAGGGGTTCCTGATATGCCTAACTATCTAACAAACACTTTTTAATTATATGACCCGGTAAATATCTATATAAGTTCAAAGGCATTTATCATAATTTCAATATTAAAAATACAGATAAATTTTATTTATGACACTGGTTATTTAATGGTTGATTGCATTTAATAGTGGATTATGAATGGTTAGACTTATGTATCTTGATATAACACCTAATATGTTCTATTATCAAATCATTCTATTTTTATCTCCTGCTAAGTTAGGAGTACCTATTAAAAATACATTGATATTTAATTAGCCAAATGAATAACAAATATTCAGAAATGGCTAATTGTTCAAGCTATGTTTCAAATTCCATGTACTTGTGGTAAATCACAGGAATACAACAATATTGTAATAATTGTAAAAATTATGTATGTTAACCTTTAAAGCAAATTGTAATAGCTCTATAAGCAATTACACGTCAACAGTTTGCGCGCATGTTATTCTAGAAGATTTTAAATCAAATAAACTTACTTGCTCAGTTTCAAGACCATACACTGCCACGCAAAAAAGCTGGAAGATCATGTAAAGTGTCAATTTAAACCATATCGTATTTTTTATTGATAAAAACAATTACCATTAAACGAACGAGTTATCGATTGTGGTACGAAAATGTAAGATCATATTTCTTAATTGAATTTATATACACTTCCGTGCCAAGTAAGATCACGTTTCAATGTCAGTTCAGATGATAGGGTTTAACTGTGATGGCCGATCTGTATCTTGTATAGTAGATACCTTTATAATAATTATTACTATTATTATTATTACTATAATTATAGTACTCTATACATTGTAGCAACGTTGGTTTGGTCATTCGAGACGAGACGTCAATCTGCGTGATAAGGACGTTCTGATAAGATTGCCATGTTGCTATTTTTGTCAACTTACTTGTGTCCATACTATTATTAGTTTGACTCGAAACTGCAGTACTATAGTACACGGTGTATGTTTATCATTAAATGTATGGCATTGGTTATAAAACTCTATAACTAATGCTATGATTTATGTTCATCACAAGCTATGCGTTTGAGATGGTGATGATCTTAAATAAACTTTAACAAAATTATTGACTTGTTGACTCCAATAAATACGTGCTGCTTGTCGGCCCGCATAACGGCTAGAAGTGACATCTTAGTCATGTATTTTGCTTGATTGTGATAATTATTAGTGCAAATGTACCATTTTAATATAAATTCGCACGTTTGTCAACTCCAAATCCCAGCAATGTCGGCTAAGGTTAGTCACCTTGTCATACTTTGTGATAAAAATAACTAAAATAGATATTGTCTATGATAAAAATGTACGTGACATCCTGATTAATAAATAAATGTATTTATTGCGTATGGTTAATATCAGTCACCTCGGATAAACGCATATTGAAATATTCACCGTCACCTTCGTTTTTGATAACTATTTTATTGCTTTATACGGAACGCACTCTCTCAATTATTAACTTAATGTATAAAACTGTTTTCGAAAATTATCTGTAATATTTTGCAAGTTAATGACACATTAAAACTAAAAATGCAGACTAAAACGATACATGTAAGCACGTTACATGTTACACATTACATTAAAATGACGTCATTAAAAAGGATAGTCAAATGTAAATGTGTCCACGTTTCATCTAGTATATTTTTGATAGTATATAAAAGGGTATATTTAACACGAAATGTTTGCCATGCCTCGCTCGGTTTCGTATTGCAGTAGTATTAAAATTGTTTTCAAACGTAAATTGAATCACTCACACGTAGTTTTAATATCTGTTATTTATTTCTAAGGTTTCTTGTTTTTTTATTATTGCGTAGAAAGATTCCTAGGAAATAATGAATCGGATGGATCAACATGCATTATTGATAATGTTCTTCATACAAAAACACCTATTTGGTTGAGACACCAATTATCACAAAGGTTTCGTCGGCGAAACAGCAAGGGCAAATTATTCGAAAGTCCTATTTCTTCAATGCTGAATTGATCGACATGCCATGAAAGCTTGACGGAAAAACAAACATACATACATACATACAAACAGAAAATCTTAACCCCATGCCATATCTTGTTTTACGAATATGATCATTTGCTTTACTGTCAATAAATGCGCACATGTGATCCAGCATGTCGGCATTGTCCTTTAATAAAAAACTGCATGAATCCGATCTCTGTGGTACCTCATGTGAGGAAACATGTGCTTCAAGTAAGTGTGAAAATGCGTCGATACAATAAGATGCTTTACACTTGTTAGAGTACATTAGGATAAATGGTTGGAGGTCCAGTTAAGTTCAGTTTATCGTCAAGTTAATCTTGAATTAATTATCCTGAATCTGATCACGAGAAGTTACTTTATAAAGTAACTAAAATCATCCCATGGCTCTCGCCACTTTACTGCTTTACTCTCTGCTGAACAATGATGGATCCACTTTAGTCCTCTAATTTATGGACACAATCGTGTTAAGAATGTCACGCAGGCATATATTTGTATTATATTAATTTACTATGGATATATGTTGAAGTATTATTGAGGAATGAATGAAGATAAAGCTATATAAACAACATAAAATGTAACGTGTCCGAAAAAGAGGTCATGACACGCCTTGTTACAAACAAAAACAGAAAAGTTAGAAACTCAATATATAGCATTGCATTTTTTAAAAATTACTGTGTTAGTTTTGTGTAAATGTAGTCAATCTGTGAAATCAGCGTATGTTTACATTCGCAAATTATTCAGACCGAATTTCAGCGTATGATGAAAATGACTAGAAATTGTAAGCATTGTTCACATTTGCTCGCTGAGTGAACCTGTGTACACATGTAGACATAGCCCGATAAATTAAGCGAATGTTAACTTACGCTGATTTCCACATATTAACTACAAGATATTTAATTTATTCGGCTGGTTGTTTATTGCATCATACATTTTTATATATGTTTCATGATATACAACCGCTGTTTCAGTAATAATTTACAAATTGAAAAGCAATGTTATTGTTACACGTTGAATCGACCTTGAAAACATGTTAAAGCTAATACTATATTCATTGTTTGAGCACCAGTGGTATTATTGCGTCAGTTTAACGGTAACGGTTTAATGACGTTGCAACAATAGTATTATGATCTTGCTATTAATACAAATATACTTTACATTTGGGGATTATGAACAACTCGTTTATGCGTCCGGTTTCATTTGATTCTTCTGGCAATATTTGTAGACTTGCGTGACAACTAATCAGATCAAACACAGACACACTCAAAGCATATGCCTATATGAAAGATAAGTATCGTATCATATCGATATATTTAATCGTGCAATGTTATTCATGGGTCTGAATATTACTAAAATATATTCATACAAACGACGTGTATACGATTTCAAACCTTTATTATATATACATTGTTGAGTTAAAAGCAGATTATCTTTTTTATTTTGCCAGTCGACTTTGCAAGTTTAATTATTATTAATTAGTTATTATGGATTATTAGTTTGGTACGAATGGCGCAGTTTTGCCAACCATAATTTATGGATTATTTTAAAATAAATTGTTTTATATATATCATATATCATTAGATCACTAATTATTTTCATATGCAAAACCAGACGCCATATCAAGGTCGGATTTATGGTTAAACTTAGAGATAAGTAGCTGCACTCTTTTACGTGACTAAGAGGCCTCTAAGTATATACTGGTTATCAATATCAAATTGATCATAATTGTATGCAAATGCTCACAACAACTTCAAGATATATTTAGACTTTGCTTAAATAAAGAAACATGATTTTATTCATGTTTTATAAGCATGGTAGAATAGATTCTACCATTGAATCATTTAAATACTGTTATGTGAAAATACACAAAATCAGTGGCATTAATGCGTTCTTTAATTCCGTGCCGTTTATTACGTTAACATAGTTGCTTCACTATATGCTATGTCTTATATAAAATGGGAAATCAGCAACTTGCATGTAATATTGCCTTTTGCACTGATATAAAAACATACAACCATTTCGCTCAATGGGTGCACTCAAATTTGTGTTCTAAAAATATACATATTGCATTGTCGGTGATATGGCGCAGACATTTTTGATTGATCCATTAAAGCTTCAGTGATTTTCTAACGATTTTGCGTAGTGGGACCCCTTTTCAAAGCATTTAACTTGAACATATAGAAATTGTTGAATTTCCTATTACATTCAAATGACACTCATATATATTTTAAAAGATGTTAACGGATTTTGGACATACATAACTTGCTGTCTTTCATAAACAAATCAATCACATTTCCTAATAAACTAGTATTCATTATGTTTAAAAAGAAGTCTGTACATCGTTAACAGAGTGAATACTTGATGACGATATTTCTTTGGCAGTGATTTAGTCTCTATGCTATGAAGCACCAAATGATCGTTGCCAATATATAGTCATTTTAATAGGAAATCATATTAGTATATAATTTTTATTCTATTATTATTCAACAATAGATACAAATTCAATAACTAAATACTTTCGGACTAAAGCTTTTGAAATATATTCCATGCACTGTTCTATGATTTAGAACTTGGGCTTTTGGAAAATAGTAGTGCCCATTTAAAATGTCGGCACTTTATGTATAATAACGGCCTTGAAGAAAATGTTATCAATGGAAATCGAGAATCGGTATTATGATGTAATGGTATCAATTAAGAAATAACAAAAACATCCATTTAAGATGATTACACAACGTCTACTTCTGTCGTCAACACAGCTTCATATTTTCATCGTGGATGTCTATATGAGAAAAAAAGATGAACTTTGTTGTAATATATGATTGAACTAGAAATGTGTCCGTCGGAGCGAGCACGAATCGCCCGCTACTCATAATCAGTGAAACCTTAGCCACATCAACAAAATCAAAATCAAACAAAAATAAAATAATTAAAAATCTTCGCATCGAAAATATTACTCTTATGTATAATAGTATCTTTATAATGGTTCATTATAACATTTGTTTGCACGAGCCTATTGCTCTACCGCTGAGCTATAGGCCGATTTCCGAATGCACACACTTTGAATAAGAGTGACAATCATGTCACCCTTGTCATTTTCAATATATAAAATTTATTCAAAAGGCTGCATGTCGATCAGTTAAAAACCCTAGGACGAGTTCATTACACAAAACATAGCATAAATCTGTGAAAGCTGTGAGTGAAGCTATGTTCTAAGACCCCCCCCCCTCCCCCGGGGGTCAAACGGAAGATCCAGGTCGATCAAAAGAGGAGTCTTACATCTTCAATAGATATATATATATAATCGATTCCAAAAGGTTTTAGGTCGATCGGTTGAACACCCTATGACAAGTTCATTACACAAAACATAGCATACATCTGTGAAATGCTGTGAGTGGGCCTATGCTCTAAGACTCCCTGGGGCTGCACCTGGACAAGTTGTTCACAAAATACGTGCGTACGACGGATGAACGGATGGACGGACGGACAACCACCCGAACTCAGACCCTTCACCTATACCAAAACTCGTTTTGATACTCATAGATGCCATTTCCGTTGAAAATAAAGGACGGACAGGGTAAAACCTATATGGCCCTCTGACTATCGTCAGGCGGGCCATAAAAATGCGTCGCTATTGCAAAGTTATATTGATTACCTTGATATTCCATTGCACTTAAGCCTAAGTCAAACCGCACTCGCCGGCATCAATTTTGAAAGAGATTCATAAGCATGGAATGAACAAGAGCATACCAACAATCCATGATTTCTATTATCATATATATCATATGATATAGTATGAAGCGAAATCTTATTGAATGTAACAAATAATGGGCAAAAGTCAAAACTTCCACGTCAATTAATAAGCAAGCCAAAGTAGAGGACCAAGCACCCAAACATCCATAGCTCGAGTTCCATAGCCGACATTACAATTTACGACTTCACCTCCTTTGTATAGTTCACGTTTCTTTCTCCTAATGTTTACCTTCCTTCTCGCATATTGACTTCTCAACATATAATAATTCATTTATTCTATGAAAGGAAATGGGTTATATTAATGCAATGCTAAATTTCAAAATAGCTCTTAATCAAGAACCTCGTATGTTTTAATGAACACGAATAATGTGTTAGACAATTGGAATTATTTAGATAGAATAATCAAGGTTATAAGATCTGAATTTGATTGGATATATAACAATTATTTAAAAACATAGTTAATATCAAAAAATGTTATTGGATTTCTAAAATGAAATAAACCTATATGTACTCAACCTATTGTGACACATCGTTTACGGTTTATCGTTTTCGTTTTGTAAATTTGATAATTAAATCGATTGTAAGAATACAGTTCCTAGATAATATTTATACACATCGTTTTTGCGTCATGTGTCCCCGAAAAGCTACAAACCTTTAACTTCAAAACAGTATACCCAACTTATCGTTGATTCATGTTGTTTATGAAAAGTTAAAACTTTGTTCCTTTCTAAGACTTTCTTCGTTCGGATGAAGTCGGTTACATAATACCTTTTCTGTGTAAGGCCGTAACAAAACGTATTATTATCCTACTCAATATTAGCTTTTATGTTTTTTTTTATCAAAATCTATCCAGCAAAGAGGTTGTTAACATCCAATAACATCATCAACTAAGATATCATTAGTGATTCATATATAAATGTCATTTTTATCCCAAAAAATCATTCCTTCCTCAAATTTCAGTGAGTTTATGTCTGAATATCCATAAAACTGTCTTTGAATAATGGTTTTTGTTCACACTGTTTCATAATTTTCATAATGTTTCATATATTTTACACATGAAAAACACCCGGAAGTTTAAGCTATCGTTATGCCAATGTTAAGGTCTAAAAGTGCATAATTAAAAATGCAAATTACAGAAAGTTGTGACGTGATGGAACAAAATAAACTTCGGATTCGTGTTTGGCAGGACAAAACCATATTAAACCACACTTTGCCTTTCATGTATAATTTTTGAAGTGACCATTTGTAACACAGTGTTATCGCCTAAGTTAGCAATCACCATTAGAATCACAAAAGAGCAAACCACGAAACAAACAACTTACTTGAATCTCTTTAGTACATTTGTCATGACCCTTGGTTGATAATTTAAATGTGTCCAAAAAGCTGAATAAAATTATTCAATCGAAACCTATAATAATTTATAAGTCAATGGTCATAATAATTCATAATAGTTTCTACAAAGATGGTTTCGTAGTTTTAATCTAGAAACATCTAATCAATATAACAAACGTGTCAAATGTGTAAGTTGAGGTTGTAGCTAAATTTTGTTTGTATCCTAGTCTTTCTAAAATAACTATTCGTCTTATTTCAGGTTTCCTCTATATCTTTGTTGATATTCACATTTCAATCCGAAACAATAAGTTTGTTTCAATCACTCCATAAATTATCCCAAACACTTTTCGTACTTATAAAGCAATTGAATTTCACCACCCGTAATGCTCAACCCTATTTATACTTTTTGGATGGTTCCCAAGCAGAACCTTTAGCCACGTGAAGGGGGCCAGGCAGAATTGGTGTCAAAGAATGAGCTTTTAGAAATCCAATAAACACACTGCGATTAATCTACGTTTCAAAACTTCGAATTAAAAAAAACGTTTCAGAAATCGAATGCGATAACTATTAATTTAGATATCTCAAAGTATCACATAAATGCATTTACTTACAAAACACAATTAGATACCATAATACGGAATATGTAGAAAAACTGGCATTATTCAGAACATTTCACGATATTCGAACCAGCTAAAAAGTTTCTTCATTAACTTAAGATCAATAAACAACGTTAAAATCATTTAATTATACGTTCATGGCATTCCCCGATAAACGCCTAAATGCGGCACAACATGATAAAAATAACCAATCACAATCCTTGCACGTGATGAAATGATTTGGGCACCATTCTTTGGACACCATTGGTGAAACATAAAAACCTTAAATGTTTTTGCTATGAAAGGAGATTTCGCATATATCTTTTTTAAAAAGTGATATAATGATATAAGTATGATTTGTCAATAATATATAGCTAACCTTGTTAATTAGAAATATAATTCGTATGGTAGAAATATAGTTCGTTGGTACAATACTCTTTAAGGAAAATGTTATTATGTACTTGTACATTATGATGTCTTATTTTGAATCACGAGATCAACAGTACATAATTTTATTGCACTGAAGGAAATGTTGACATGTGTTTCAGTATAAAGATAATTCATGATGTGAAATAAATTATTCAAAAGTATGCTAGAAATGTTTTTAGTGAACCACTTTTTCGTGTGTTCTGGCTTCCGCTTGCATTTTTGTTATCACTTTCGCCTGTTCCAAATTCGAGTGAAAAGGAATCACGACACTAAACACGTATTTTTGTTCATTTTCGTATTTGAACTAGTAAATATATGTCTCCTTAGAATAAAAATAGGTTAACGTCCATTCCTATTGCACTTGTTGTTTCGAAAAGAAGTTGGAAGAGTCGAAGAGAAGTTGGAATAGACAATATAGACATTCATTTATAGCTTTTTAAATAACATATTACGTTTTTACACCTAAAGTGTAAAATTTATGTGATATACATTGCAGTAATCTATAGTTTATATTATAATTATTTAGATTATTTCGATAACTTATTGCATTAATCATTTCTCATTAAAAAAAAGTTATAATCAAGAGATTGCTTTTCTAAATGTAAACAGCATGCAATCTGTTAAAACTTAATATCTGCCTTATGCATACTCACTGCTTAAAACAGAACTCGCCGATACATTTTGCTCGGCTTACAATATAATGGTAACTTCAATCAATGGAATAATCCATTTTATATGGTTTGATATGTTTATTATTTTTTTGGCATCGTACCAGTCATATAATATAGATAAAACTTTCAATCGAATATTAGATAATTATAAGTATGACTCGTATAATATAGTAAACATTCTTTTTGAAATATCAACTTCTGTGCAAACATATAAATGCATTTTTTAAGCACGCCATTAAAATATATTATTCATTGTCGAGTGTTATTTCATTTACATGAATTTATATATTGCTGTAGATACACAATATGTTTCGATACAATCTTTCAATCGATACACAATATGTTGTATTTCATACAGTAAAGAATATTTTAAGACAAAAAATTATATATCAATCAGTCCTTACAAATAAATGTTTTAGGCACGTCATAAACATTGTTTATCAATTGTCAATCGATATCTATTCATATGGATACAGCATGTACCCAGTAAAAACGGAATTGCGCGAAGAGCCGCCTTCTACAAAGGAGAAGGTACTTCCGGAACTAACCCAAACAACTTGTTCTGCATCACATTCAATGACAACCGACATAGATGTAGTCTGGGCATGGGAGTAGGTTCCATCATTACACGTTGCTTCTGCAATGAATTCATCATCGCGCATGAGTTCGAGATAGACATAATCACCATAATCCGCCAACACGTTTAAACTAAAGAAATAAACTGCACGGCGGGGGCATGTGAAGGAACTGTTGTTGCTGTCATAATACTCTCCAATGTTGCTTATTATTCCTGGGAATTTGATCGACTCATATGGGTCATATGTTTCACCAGATGTTGCGTATGCACTGAAACCCACTGGATTATACTGGATAGAGCTACCTGTAAAGCAAACAAAGTTAGGCATAATTATTATTGCTACGATATTATCGTTAGGTTACATATTTGAATATCGACAGATTTTTTATAATAACTTAGTATGGTTATTACATTTATCACTATACATTCATAATTATGATATATATGTTAATATTATTAAACTATTTGTATCAATACAATACAACTATTTTAAAACGTAAACATATAACCTGTGCCGCAAGTGTAGTAAACCTGTAGATATTCAGCCACTTGGTTGGTTTCACATTCATCCACCACTGATCCGAGATACTCATAACTACACGATGTTCGATTGTCGCAGGACGCTTTGAGTCCTACCCAGTCGCTTAGGCGATTGTCTTTGACTGCTACCCGACAATCATCTACCTGATCAGGCATACAACACTCCCCTTCAGGACATTCGGTGTTGTAAAGACCATAGTAGGCATCGGTGATATTGATTACCCCACCATCAAAGCACCATGGAGTAATGAAATCCGAGAGACAACTGAAATCCGTCTGTAAAACTGAAGAAGGTTTAAGAGCGTGTTAAACTATAAGTTATAACATCTAATGTCAGTAAAATATTGAAAATATTAGAAAGAGAGAGAGAAAGAGAGAGGGAGGGAGAGAGAGGGAGAGAGCATTATAACATCGAATTTTTTTGTCACAGAATGTTATGAATCTCATGTGTTATTGTATATTTACGCGCATTCATATAATTTGAATTATTTTAATAAGATTCAAGCATGCTTACATAGTTGTGATTCGTGTGATTCAACTATGTTCTTCAAGTTGTTAATTTGCTGTCGCTGTTGTTTAATTTCATTGGCGTTGCTTTGGATAATAGTTTGCTGCATATTTACTTGGGACTGTAAACTTGCCATTTCGCCTTTCATGACTCTAAAATCATCAGCATTGACATTGCACTATAACAGAAATATAGAAGATATCACAGTTAATATATATGCTGTTAAATATTTGAGTGTTGATGAAGTCTAATAGATACATCTCAAATCGTCATTTCACACACCCAATAGGCAAAACTAAAGACATATTGATACCCAAACACTGTGGCGTTTTTTTTACAAACGCTATATATATGGATTGAAAAATGCATTCGATGGAACATTACAAAACTGAGACTGATTAACGTATTAACTGTAAAAGGAGGAGTTGGATTTTACTTTATTAAGTATATCACTGTAGTCCAGATGTTTGTCATTAATTAAATTTCTACCCTCATATTATGTGTGTGCTTTGCTGACTAAATTATTCTTATGCATTCATGACAACAAAATAAAATCTATCACACTCGAATACTTTATTAGCTTAATTTCTGGTTTGATTATTTGACAAAAGCGGTAAAGTCCATCATTGAGACCAAAGTGAGTCGATCGTCATAAAACAAAACCTAAAATTCTAATAGTTGTTCTCTATATAGAAGACAAATTGGCGGCAATGGCGCATTCCATCAGTCGTCCAACAAACACAAGCCGTAATATGGGTGCCATAAAGAAGATTAAGTTGGACATTTGAAAGTGCAACTGTCACAATTGTGGGAGGGGATAGGTTTAGCAACAACAGATGTTGTTTTTTCTGTATAAAATACCAAATTGGCGGAAATGGCGAAGTTCACCATGGCTTCCCAAGTGGGTCAAACGTCAAATAACGTACAAGCTGGTATGAGAGTACCGTTAAGCTTTAGTTAAAGTGCAAACACTCTAATATCAACTCTAGGAGGAGAAAAGTTTACTGAAAATTAACTAAAAATGGCGAACGACTCCACAAAGCCAGTTTTGGTTTCACGAAGGCCGGGATAGTATGCCAAAGAAAAAGAAAACGATAAAGTAATTTAATTTTGAAAAAAAATTAAACTGAATTCAAATCAATTCAAGGAAACATTTCCAAATTCAATTGTATTTGAGTATAATTGAAGGACTTTCGGCGTCTAAGCATATTCAAGTATTCGAAGGACGATACGGACCCTGTTGACGAATTCGATAGATTAGAAGTGGCGAAATCGTCGAAAAAGCTAATGTTATATTAAATTAATATATATAAAAACAATAATGAAAAATATCACAATAAAAGTGCTAATTAACGCAACGACAAAAAAATATGAAATATAACTAGCAAAAGAAGATAAAAAGATGAATGAAAATGTTCCCCACTCTCCCCTCTGCTCCCAAAACAGTTGAAAATGTTAAAACGTAGTGTTTTGTTATTTGGTTATTCTAAATATATTTTTACACTTTTCAGTTTTTATTTTGTATATTTAATATTTTCAAAACAATAAAAAATCGATATGATCATATAATGTTGGGAGTTTTTCAAAGCTTTCGGCAAGTGAGAAGGACGAGGTTAGGAACAACATTATAGGGGATAATGGTAGGGGGTAAACATGAACTGTTTTTATTCAAAACAATATATTATGCTTGATAGTCTATATAAAATTTTATGTAGTAAAAATGGTAAAACTTTCACCATAATAGCTCACATATCAGCCTGAACAATGTGCCCACACTTATATGAACCTAAAAAGAATTTGCGGGTGCATCGATTTCCCAAAAAGAATGACGAGAAAACACGATTATTTTACTTTGGTCTTAATCAGAGAACCCAAAGACTAAATATAGGATACCTTTGAGTAGTTCGTTAAGACCATGATGTGACCCAATGCACCACAACGTATTAATACAGAACATGAGACGTTATAGGAGAACTTTGGGAGGAACATAGTAAATTATAATCATCATATACAAAATAGAACCCTTTACGCCTTAGCGTCACGTATTTTAGGGCTCAAAATCAATCATATCCCATTCGTCACCTCTTAGACTTCAACGCTATTTTTAAAACTGTATGTGAAATGAAATGAATTAACAAATGATCATTTTCTTGCAAAACAGACAAAAAAAGAATGACTTACTTCTTCTACTTTCCTTCCATATGCTGTTAAACAGCACAGCTGGATCAGCACTAAAATTGTGATTTTACTGCCCATGGTAGCTTTAAAATTTTTCCTGATTGGTTTGGTTTTATTCATAGACGAAATGGGTATACCTGAAATACATACCTGAACATACAATACAGTTGTCACTCAAATTATAAGATGGTTCGCTGATAAGTTCATGTTTATGATGGCCGAGACGCCATTTTCATTGAAGATATGAATTTGCATATAAACCTATGATATGATTATTAAGAAAACATAATGTAATACGAAAATAACTAGGTAATACTTGGTGAAGATTATGGATAGATACATATCGTTTATGCAGACAGTCAAAATTCAATCATAAAATAATGTTTATACGATGATTCGCTAAAAAACGCAACCTGTATAGTAAAGAGATCAACGGCTTACACAATTTAACTCTGATTACAATACAATTATATAAATATCAATATCCAAGACTTAATTTTCCAATCGCATTTGACGTATGCAAACATATAACATTACTATAGCAGCATGAAAGCTCCGACCTGGTTGGTGAACGAATGAATTGTTATGAAGTTGAAATACCTAACTTTTTTTTTACATATGTTTTTTATAATGATATCCTGATGTGTAGGAAATTATTTTCACAAATTTATTTTTACATATTGCTATGTGAATAAGAGGAACTATTCCGTTCCCACCCTTAATTATGTAGTTATGTTTGGCATGTATATCGAACAGCACTGATCATGACCAATCACATATTTATACCTTGGATTGTGTAGGTTCGCGCATATCAAAATAAGAATAAGCCAATTAAAGAAAGTCGATACAAAGAAAATATTGAATATTTTGGTCGATTTATTGACACTTTAACTCATTGCAAAAGGGACCATCTCTCAACGATTGTTTTGAATCTTTATCCATCTCGTCTTCCTCGTCAGAAACAAAGTTCATAATCACGGCTATATGACAAGCCCCCCCCCCCCAACCCCGGCGAGAAAAGGATAAGGATATGTATCAATAAGGTTACAATAAGGATATTGCAGCATCGATATACGACATGACCGAATTCTACGTCACAACAACGTCTTATATATAACGTCAACGTGACGTTGAATTGTCACGTTTGTAATGGTATCGGTACCCAAACGATTTTGTATGACAAACTATAAACCAACGTCTTATAAATTTGGTTGATTGAAAGCGGATTGCGTTTTACTTCATTTTAACGTTTAAGATTGTTGAATTAAAATTGTGGTGCGCGGTTATAACGTCCCATTCTCCTTAAGTGTTTAGCATATAACGCGTTTATTGCATTTAACGTTTAGCGTTTGATGGTTAGAGTTGATGGTTTGTGCATTTTAGCCTTTGGCAAGAGAAGTTAGAAACGTGCCCTCGGTATTGTATGTCCTCCTTTTTGTATAATAAAATCTTTTAAAAAATTCTGCTTATTTTACCAGATTCATCAAACAACACATTACTGTGTTTGAAAACTAATAAATAAACTGAACGGAGAATACAACATAATGAAATGGTGGTCTTCTGAATAAAAAATATACGACATGTCTGTATATGTATCTCTACCATAGATCACCTAGGGTTTACAAAATCGATGAATGTTTGACTTTTTATATAGCCCACAAACTCAAATATGTAAAGTCGACAGTGGCGGTAAATTATAATATTCTTTCAAATATTCTGGGTCCATGTGCAATGCCTAAGAGCTCTCCATAAAAAGGTCCAGGATAATCATGCAGAATTGTAATATTTCAAATTAGAAAAAATGCAATTTATCAAAAATAGCGTCAAAGAAACATCGTCGAAATTTCGAATCCATTGATGTAATTTTCATTTTTATACTCAAACTAGAACCTTTATTAAAATGCATTTAAACAG
>LQRL01085598.1:34245-52304 GCA_001703475.1 Hydroides elegans
CTGTTTACCCCTGGGCCAAATTGGAGAAAAAATATTTTCTTTGGAGATATGAGGAACATCATTTTTATCACTTTTTCTCATAATAATAAATGGGAAAATTATTTTGAAATCGAATTAAACTTGCTATGGTCGTTCGAACTAACATTTGCTAAACATGGTTTTCTAATTCAGGTTTATTTCACATTTGACTGTTAACATATGTAGTTCTTGCATGTTCTACTCCAAACTTGCATTTAAAATGGAGGAACTGCTCAGTTAGCATGAAAATTTATCGATACGTTTTTTTTACAAACATGTTATGTTTAAAAATGATGGATTTGCTGTTGTTCTTATCTTTAAAGTTCTTTTAGAGGCTTTTTTAAATAACTAAATGTTGTGACCTCAAAAACAGTCTCTTTCAATGAATATATGTTCATTTCTCACATTTACACCGATTAAAATGATAAAGGTGTTAATCATTTAATAGATTAAGTAATAGTGAACCGCGAAGCCAAAACAAATACTTCTAGAAATGAAAGCTTTCTATTTGATTGATTTTATTCATTATTTCAAACGATGTTATACATTTACACATAAATTCATATTAATATAAAAATGGTTCATAGCATTCCATATACTATTGAATATATCAACATGCATAAATGACAAAATCACAGATAGTGTGAGATTAAATGAACGATAATAAATTAATTTGACAATTACGTCTATACGTATTAGATAAAACAAACTTGACAGCAATACATCTGACTAGAATTGTGACATTAAACTCAAACACTTGAAAAGTAACAATGTAAACACCTAGAATTTTATTGAGTTTGGACTAAAATGAAAACAAATAATAGGGTTTATGTATTAGTCCCACAAAAATTGATGAAAATCAAAGATGTCATATAACCGGCGACTTATTATTAATTTGTTAAAATGATTTACCAAAGATTGATTCGAAATAACAATGTTAACATTATATTTTCAATTTACATTTACATTCTTCCAGCCTGCACGATTATTTGTTTTAATATTGGAACCACTATTTGTTACAATCAGACTTTATCATTTATTTTTTGACAGCAAATATGTAACTTGTATTTCAGATAAGAATGCAATTTTTCATCACAAATTTATTCAATGAAATCATTTCCCTTAACCCTTGCATTTATTCTCATACAAAAGCACATCATAATATAATCATTCATAATCACAGCATCCTTAAAGGTGTAGACACATTGGATGAAACAACCATTTTGGATGGAACAACCATAGGAAACAACCATTTGCATAAGCGTTATGTTTTTCATAAATTCTTTGCTAAATATTAGTCGTTTGTTTATGTAAAACTGCAAAAGTTTATATGAATTCTTGATACAAACAAATTTAAAACGCAATAAAAACAAACAAAAGAACCAAGCAATTGTTCTCTAATTGTTCTAAATCGCTAATGTTACGTAATAATTATAAACGTCACACTTGAAAATGAAGTGGCCAAGACATCCAGTGGAATGTCAGTCCTTTTACGAAACGCCAAAAATTGTTGTTTCCAAAAGGAAACAACCATCGGAAAATGGTTGTTTCATCCTATGTGTCTACACCTTAAGGTACCAAATGTCAACGAATCCGAACTGTGTACTGATTCAAATAAAAAATATTAAATATTTTCATACAAACGGCCTCTGTATCTATTGTTAAGATACTCGATCAAAGTGAAACCCACTGAGGTACTTACAATGTAAATACCAATTTGTGTCCAAATCTGAATTTAATTTAAATTGTAGAATTTGCATTTTAATTTTCCAATAAATCATTTGCATGGCACAGGCCTTACTTACCCACTTGCTCGATTTCAGCAAAACATACTGCGGTACAAAAAGGCAACAAGTCCAAAATTGTTCTACTTAAAAATTCAACTCTGACTTGTATTTTTTTTCTTTCATGAATATAACCCCGGACTTAGTGTCCCCGGTAATCGGCGACAGCGAAAAAAAATATAAAACGAGTCCAAAATGTGTTCGAAGTGAACATTTGAATTTTGAAAATTTCAATCATTTCTGTATTATAAATACTGTCCCTTCTTTAATTTCCCGGATACTCGATGACCGCGGCTGCTCCCATTCCAGTACCAATACACATCGATACTACGCCGTAACCCCTGTAATGGATAAAGAGTACTTTTTATAATGTGAGTATGTTAGGTACCGAATGCTATTTTGTATTTATTTCGCTTTCAATGCAGTGAAATATATGTGATTTAAAGAAGAATTTAAAGTACGTACACTAACAATTTTTCAAGAGGTATTCAAGAGGTTTTACCAGTATATTAGGGGATAAAAAAGCTCGATAAAACTCCTTCCAATGTGACCAGGCCCTAAGCGTTGCATTCGCTAAGCCAGAGTGTTAACAAACTAAACTTGTCTATATGCATCAATGTTATAGCACAATATTTTTATCAGGAATGACATCATACTTCAATTGAACGCTTCAATGTTTAGCAGTCCTACGTGGGAGCCTAAAAACTTGAAATGTAGCCAGGCCCTAATACATTAATATATCCACTTACTGTTTTCCGCGTCTTTTCAGTTCGTGCAAAAGCGTAGCGATCTGTCTAGCACCCGTGCAACCAAGGGGATGTCCCAGTGCAATAGCACCTCCTTTAGGGTTGACTCGCTCCATGGGAATGTCCAGTTTCTGCCAATACAAAATTAAAAATAATAATAAAATGTCCAGTTTCTGTAATTTGAAAAGAAGAAAGGAGTGAGCTTCTGAATACGCTGTTCTGTCATAGCAATATTTTGCTATGTTTTTTTAACAATGAGAAATGTTTGCTAAATACATATCGTTCTTTCATAATTGTTGGTGTACAATGTACATGTTGTTGTTTATCACACATGTTTTGTTTCCTATCATCTCCTATCATATTATCGCTATTGATGAAAGATAGGAAAGAGGTAGTAAAAAGTGGTGGTATAAAAGCAGCATGAATCGGGCAAAACCATAGCAGAAGACATTGTCTTGATACAGCAAAATCATATTCATTATTATTTACTAGCATCATCGTCAAAAAGACGTTTGTGTCTCTAACATACATTTTATATATAACGAATTTAATTGAATCAATTGCTTACCTCTACGGAGTATGTTGCTTGACTTGCGAATGCCTCATTGATTTCATAAATGTCAACATCTCGAACATTCAAACCTGCAACAGATAATACATCCTTAATTGATGCCTGTAGGCAGCAGCCTTTGCCTTTTTTAAGACTATTTAGTAAAACTTAGCCTTCAGTTACTTTCAAGGATGTGTATACATTTTACCGGCTATTTTTGCGATGGGGTAGAACATATTTTATTTGCTGGTTTCGTCATTTCCATTTTATAATGATTTTTACGCATCCGTCGCTTTTAAAGATTAAATATGATCAAAAATGAAAGAGTAACGGGAGAGAAACCATGAAATTCAGCGTGGTGTTTGCTCTATTATGGCATCCAGCCCTAACGTTCCACTGCATATACCAGGTTAATATATCCTTTTTGACAGTATCTGCTTTTTTCAGCGCCTTAGAAATGGCATACGCCCGCCCTACCGGGCATGCCGAGTTAGATAAACCGATTATAAATATCAGTGCCAAAATTACAACAATCTATTGAGCTACTCTAACTATTGAAGTACTCTTCAAATGTGTTTTTAACCGTGCCTGCTTTCTTTAAAGCTTCGGGAATGGCATACGCCGGCCCAATGCCCATGACATCTGGAGGAACACCGTTTTTGCATAAGAACACACGACGCCCAACACGGACAGGTTCTGTATGCCCGAAAGGGGTGGGTATACCCAGAGGAAAAGGCCTTCAAATGTGTGTTTTTTTCACTCCTACCTACTTTTTCAGCGCTTTGGGAAAGGCATACGCAGGCCCTTTTCCCATGCCATGGCGCGGGTGTTCACCACATATTATACTGAAATATATAGACATACCTGCTTTTTTCAGGGCTTTAGGAATGGCATATGCCGGTCCAATGCCCATGACATCGGGAGGAACGCCCGTCACCGCATAAGAGCGCACGACGCCCAACACGGGCAGATTCTGCGCACGCGCATACGAACGGCGCGCGAGAATCACCGCGGCAGCACCGTCGCTTGTTTGACTCGAATTTCCTGGAAGGACAAAATGGGTATTATAAACTTTTCATACCCATACAAATGATAAATGATCTTGGTAAACCACCGACAATGGTTTAAATGGAGTCGCCTACAAGGGAGGGTTTGAAATTACAACATAGTAGAATATTCATAAGGTTTCATGTGTTATTGTCCAAATTTCATCAAATGATGATCCTTTAACAGGGGAAAATCCAGGGCACGCACCGTCGCTCGTTTGGCTGGAGTTGCCTAAAAGGGAAGGGAGAGTGTGAAAAATTTCATATCTAAAGTGTGCAACCATTACCTTAATTAGTAATGGCATTAGCTGGCCCTATATCCAAAGTTACCAAAAGCCAAAATTTTGAATGGATAGTTATTACATAGTGGAGGCAGCTTGAAATAGAGTTTAAGTAAGCATAGGATAGCTTCAAATTGGTTTCAAATTACCGGGAGGGTAAAAATTAAGGAGGTTTTAATAAACGTCTTACCGGGCCAAAAGTATCAAGCCATTAATTTGCCAAATTGACAATATGTGCCAAAAGATGTCCATATATTTGCGTACCTGCCGTTGTAGTTCCACCTTCGGCAAAAGCGGGTCGCAATTTGGCGAGAATTTCCATTGTTGTCGTCGCTCGAATTCCGTCGTCGGCACTTATCTACACGTATGTACACAAAACGTGTCAATTAATGTCCATAGAATAAGCGTTTAACTCGCTGTTATTTCAATCATTATTTGCGATTATTTGCCTCATTACCGTCATGTGTTTACTTAGTTCCTTTATGTGCAATCGTTTAATTGGTTACCGTTTGTCGTTTTACTTGTTTTATTTCCGATTATAATTTACTTCATTACCGTAACGCCTGTTTTCTTTATTTCCGATCGTTTTCATCATCAACGTAACGCGGTTTTTTTCTCTTTTTTTTCGCTTTTTACGACCATTTATTTCATATTCCCGTTACTTGTTTTTATTTAATTTCATTTGCTTCATTACCGTAACGGGTTTTTCGTCGCCATTTTTGTCGACCAGTTTCGTCTCGACCGGAACGATCTCGTCGCGAAACCATCCTTCCTTTTGCGCATGCGCAGCTCTGTAAGTAAAAAGGAATGTTTTTCTCATTATTTTTATATATACATGTATATATATTATAAGTAATAATTATATTCGTCATAAGAATACTTGGCTATATCCTGTAATTGTACTTATCCGTTTAGAAGGCCAAACTCAATATGATGCTCGTCATTTTAAAACATGTATATAGTATTTCAACCTTAGGGGGATGATTATAGGATATCGCTCAGCCATGCATGTACTTCTCAATCTAATATCTGTAAGCCCTTTGTTCTGCTGGCAAGCTTAAATACATGTACATCGCTGGCCTAACCGTTTCGGAAACAAGCACAATGTGTATGTACCTTGGGCTTGTTAAGAGATAAACTGACAATCCGAAAGGATATCCAAAACTGTTCTAACATACTCTAAAGTCTTTGAAATCTAATAAACTAATTTCAAACAAATATAGAAACACCCTGTTTATCAGAACTAACTGTCTTCCATAAAATCATAAATGAGTGGGCGACCTACTTTTGATGCGACTCAAATGCCATTTTGTCCTGACGTTGCCTCGTCACTCCGTATCGCTCCGCAACATTTTCTGACGTTATCCTGAAACATATTTTGTGATTATAACTAAACATCAAACAAAGATACATGTACAGTTGTATGCACTTAATCATGTAATATAATGTTATATAGAGCGGAAAGTTCCAATCTACGTAATGTCTACAGCATTTCAAAGAACCGATGAACATCAAAACTATGCACCGTTATAAGTAATAATAATATGAAAACCCTTAGCATTTCTATTTTTAATTTTCTTAACACATATATAATGGACATTCGTATCTCTCCATCAGTGCTTCGTACATAGTAGAAAAAGGACAAGAAACTATGACGCTCGAGAAAGGAAACTGGCTCACCAAATTTATCAGAAAAGATTAGGAGAACTCACCCCATAGGAATAAGGCAGTTGGCGGCCGTTTCATTGTCACCAATGCGTGGATTGACGAAGAATCCTTCTGGCTGCTTTCCCATGGGATTGAACGACATGGATTCCACTCTGAAAAAAAATAATCAAAAATTACCTTTTTAAATTAATTATATTATGGAGTCAATTAAACAGTCTGGTTATTTTACTATGGGATTGAACACAATGGATTTCACACTAGAAAAGAATTAAATAACCGTTAACAAAAATTGTCATTTAAACTTTATAGTGTCAATGTCATAGCCTAGACTAGGTTTCAATATCTTAGCAAAAAAAGGAAACTGGTCATGACTTACACGTAGGCTGTGATATTGACCTTATAAGGCGCTTTTTTGCGCATTTGACCTTGACTAGGCTTGATAGCACAGCGAAGGTGAAAATCGTCGGTCCGTGGGTCCGAGACCGACAAATATTCGGCCGGACCGACGAATTTTTTAACTTGTCGGTCCGGTTGACCGACAAAAAATTACCGAATATTGTACAGTGATTTTATACCGGACCGATGAAAAATCGGTCGGACCGACAAAATATTCGACTTGTCGGTCTGACGGTCCGACAAAAATTTGATGGTTTTCACATTATCTGAGAGCATGGATATAAAACAAACATATCCCAATCTGCTGTTAGATTAATCGAGTCTATAAATAATTAATGCTGATTAAAAATAACTTACTAATACACGTGTAATATCAATCTTTCAAAATCTTATGAATTTAGTTTTAAATTAATAACTAGGGCTAAAAGCTCTGGCTGAAAGCCCATATTATGGGCTTAATTCATGCACAAAAAAATGAAGCAGGTATTTTTGGGGGAAATAAAATACATTTCTAAAGAAGGTCAACAAAAAAAAACAATATTTTGCCTCCAACATGCTTGATTTTAAATATTGTTAATTTCAATACCAACAAGAAGTAAGACTTTAATCTTCAGCTTTACATTCAATAAATTACATTTCAATAGAGTTTTATAGATATTCAGTGAATATAAACTGGCCCCGACCTCACTGATTTGTACGAGCATATTTCAATTGCATCAATAGAACGCCTTATATTAAGTCTAAAAATGCCTGACAATAACGGGCACATTTTAACTGCACCTATAGAGCGACTTACATTAAGTCTAAAACGACAGCATCTCGGATTAGGAGAAGGGGATCCCGTGTGATATTCAAATGGGCTAGTCTCCCTACTCTCTATAGGGATACTGCTTCACAAGGCTCCATGATTGGTCGAGTGCACATACTGCGTAAGCAGGTGCCTTAGTATGAAGGTAAAGAGAGAGAGGGAGATAGAACTTACAACGGTTTTTAGAATTATACGGTTAACAATGTCTTTGGCGATGGTGTGTTTATGACGGCGTCTACTTTCGTTTGTAAATAGATTGAGCCTTAATCATATTTAAAATATTTAGTTAAGGGTCACCTTCAAACTCATTTATAATATACATAGATAAAAGCAACTTCAACGCGAGTAACTCCATCAAAATATTATTAACCAGCTTAAGCAGTTGTGTGTCTTACGCGAGGGTAGTGGACTGTGATTTGAAAGCACAAGCAAAACCAGATTGGTATGAAAATGACACTGAGGATTGTCTATGCGCGGGCACAATCCCCCCGATTTTGGCTACTAGGACAAGAGTCCCGTCATTTAAAAAGAGAGTAAAAAATAGTTTTATTATTTGTATGGACACAAATAATTTTGATTGTAAGGTTATAATCGATATCAACAATCAATTTTATTAAATAAAGACACTATGAAAATTTCTTTATCGACATAACTTACTCTGGTGTTTAAGTTTATGTTGTAATCAATTACAGAAGCTATGAATCCACATACATAAATAGCAAATCTGATCATTTAAATAAAACGACCGTTTAATGAGACACGTGTTACAGCTCATAGTCAGCTGCTCACCTAATATTGGTTTGCTAATATAAATTTGTATCATTGAAATATTGGATAAAACATGAGTATGTGTGTTTCAAAGTCTCGCGGGGCTTCGGTCCTAGCTGAAAAATTCAAGGGGCTTGTGTCCTACATGCAGGGATTGTGGGCAAATACGATTTTGTACGCCCGGATTCTAGTCACATACAATTGTGGGCCCGTATTACAAAAGTTGATTTTTAAAATATTTTTTTTTTAAATACTCAACGAATTTGAAAGAAATACCGGTTTTGAGATTGCTCCTTGTGGTTTTATGAATGAAAGTATTACAAACATGTGGTACAGAGCCATCACATGACCAAATCATGAAATGCCATTGGCCATTTATAAATACTTAAATCGTAACAACATTGGTAAAAAACGGATACAAACATGTTTTAGAAGGAATATGGGTCATCTCCACAAGAAAGAGCCAACTGGCAAAACGTTATTACAAAGGAAAGCCCAGTGGGCTGGGCTTTCCAAAAAAAAAAGTACAGTTAGATTGACTTACCCTCCTCCCATTCCAATATCAATGTTTCCTGCTTTGATGCTAGCTGTAGACACAAAGAATATATATTTATATATATATTTATAATCTTTTATGTTTATGATTAATCATTAACTTTCTCTAATTTTATTAATCAGTTTTCATCTCTCTATGCAGCTCAATGAACTTTATTTCTATATATAAATTGCTTAAAAACTATACTGAATACTGATTCTAGAGAAGCTAGATATGACAAATAATATTATATTATCTTGTCTAATGTCATATTTCTTCATTGAAAGGGTGTAGAAAACGTCAGAATTCTGCCGCGGTAATTTTTCGAGGGTGTATGATTATTGCCTAAGAAAACCCGAATTCTGTCTCGGTAGTCTTGATTTTCCCTAGAAATTACCGAGCGTTTCGACCCTTATGCTACATCTTGCATTGGGATATATTTAACAATTGTTTGCGAACCTGCGATATTCATGCACGCCTGTAGACCCGAGGAGCACTGACGATTAGTAGCTGATAAAGGTACAGTCTCTGGGATTCCACTAGAAACAACAAAATAAACATTGATGGTTCAGTGCACTACTTGATAAAAAAATATATTTATTTTTGTGGTTTTGCCAGAAGCTAAATCATAAAAGATCTAGTTATAATTAAATATAGTGGATGTAGGTTCATATGACTAACGATTACTCGAAATCAAAACCAGTCGAATGCTGTCATATTTGTTGACTTTTTAACTACTTACTTGATGTCTCATATTGGAAGGATATTCGGGGCCCTCGATTTTAAAGATCTTTAAGACAATTGCAAAATTCACAAGAAAAAAACATAAACACATAACATATCTGTTTATTTTGGTATAGGTTTGTTATTCCCACTAAAAATCGAACCTGAATAACTGTGCAAGTCGGGCCATTACAGCTCCACCACCTGGTTGGTTCACATTTCCTAGAAAACGAGAATAATGGATCATTAAGATTATAGTTTATATATGTGTGAATGTAAATATAAATAATAAATGTTTTGGCTACCGTTAATTTAAAATGAGTCATTATTGATATGATTCATGTATTATAACTATTATACTATATATTTATTATAATATAAGCGAAACAGTGTCTAGCAGTGTTTATCGACATTTAATCACCAAATGATTGATCATGCAATGCAGGAATTAATATCATTTATCTTCTGGGTGCAAAATATAGCTTTCATTCGGCCGGAATACCCATTAGATTGTACAGCAATTGCAAATGTGTAACTTAAAAGCATAGCGCCTAAAGATTCAACCGAATTTGTATATCATTCTGTATTCACAATCATCATCATAATACAAACCGATGCAAATGTCTTGAATTTCAGTTGGTGATACTCCAGCTTGGTCTAACACAGCTCGCATTACCGTGGAAAGCATGTCATCTGGCAATGTGTCCTATACATGAAAGAAAGTCAAGATTATTGAATTTATTAAAAATTTTAAATTTTTAATTAACCTAGAAAAGGCCCCAACAGCCCCCGATTCAAAGGGGTATTGAATATTTCGTATATGCTCATGTTTGGAAAAAAAATGTGGGCATTTTGGAAAAATTTGTACGAATTCTGGTTGCGAATTTGGCCGAAACTCTCTAGATACACATCTACACATCAATACATTTTATTTGAGCTTATACACAAGTCTCTATGGATAACCATTCAAAAGTTCTAGCCGGTACAAGCTCATGTTTCGAAAAACGGCTGATTTGGGGTATTTGGGCCAACTTCCTGTGGCGAATCGGACCGAAACTTTCAAAGGACATCTACAGGTCCAGACCTTTCATCCGAGCCTTTAATCAAGTCTCTAAGATTTTCCTTCAAAAGTTCTAGCCCATACAAGCTCATATTTGCCGGATTCGGATTCCTGTGCCAAATCGGGCCAAAACTGCCAAAAGGCACATTTACACACCAATACCTTTCTTTTGAGTATATTGCCAAGTGTCTTTGACTGTCCGTTCAAAAATTCTAGCCCAGACAGACGGACAGATAAACGAACGAACATCCCAACTTTATAGGTCCCCAAATTTGGTGTTGGTGCCTACGAGCTCGTAAGAATTATACACCAGTCAAATAATTACGCATGGGCATTCTTGTATATCATTAAGACAGCCTCGATATTTCAGCTTGATGCCTTGGTACAGACTTGGTAAAAGAGAAAGCTCTATATAGCCCTTTCCGTATGTCTGCGACCGACAGGTGGAGAGTAACCCTTCCGGGTTATTTTGACATACAACTACTCGTACGACGTAGGACAGAGAATTCTCTTACAATTTAGAATAGAAGCCGGTTTCACTCGATCTACCTAATGTCACTGTAAGTTTAATCACCTTGAGACCACCTCGCCGTGACTTGCATATTGGTGTACGTAGTGCAGCGACAATAACAACATCGTCATCATTTGCAGGATGAAGACTTGACGAAGTTGGACATGGCTGAACATCCGATTGGTTTAAATGACCAAAAATGACTTTTGCACGATCCATTATCTCAAAGTTTAATTTAAAAGTTTGGAATAAAAATGTTTCTAAACAAAAAGCAATGTACAATTAGTTGACAATTTCAATTCAAGCAAATAGAAGGTTTAGAAGTTTCGAAGTCAACATGTAGGACTCCGACCTGTTCATCAAAGGGGGAATCCGGGGGATTCCGAAAAATGCCTCGTTTTGGAAGTAGCTTGATAAATTGTTATTCGTAACCGTAGTTGTGGCTATATACTATTTTTAATGTTTTAAGTAGTTTCTATAAATAAAAAATATTCAAATCAAATCAATTATGTATATGAGATGCACATAATATGAAATTAAAAAATGTTGATATGTATTTATTAAAACGAATATTCTTTGTTCAAGAATACCCCGGTCTAATTAAACATATATGAACAACATATGAACAAGGTATTTCAGCGAAATGTTAAGCAACATAAGACACAAAAGCGAAATGTATGAATCCCAGAGAAAAGCCCAGTGAAGAAGCCCAGGTTGAGAAAATCCCAGCATTTTTGTCAAAAGTGGAGAATAGCCCAGTTTTTTTTATCATATTAATAATATGTGTATAATTTATATTTACGTTTAAGAATTAAAGAAAAAACTTAAACAAAGTCGATTGCAATTTAGAAATGTATACATAGTGCTTCAAATTTAACAGCTCACTCAGCAGTTCAAAGAAAGACTAGTGAGGCGTTCGTGATCACGACTAAAATGGGGTCAAAAGTGGATAGGAATTCAGATAAAGGGCAATTTCCCTTTCATGTCCTTATTGCAATTTACCTGTCGTAATTAAAGCTTTCATGTACTGATTGCATTTTCTTGAAAGATTTTATATTGATTTTTCTCTACTGGGATTTTCTCCACCTTGCAACCGGACCCATCGCTTGACCGGAAACCTCGCTCAACGTCAATAGTAAGTATGAATGAGTTTATTTAGCGATATGAATTGTCAAGAATTGTTTAAAAGTAATCATTTAAATCAGATCAATTTATTTAGTGGTACATAATACTTTGTATTATTTAGGGATTTAGAATGTTTTGTATTATAAATGGCATGATTATGATACTAGCATGGTCTTTCATCACATTTTATGTGACACACTTCCTTTGATGTTGGCTGTTTCCAGAACTTAATTTTCGTTTAATCATTCTTTTTTGGTCTGCAATATGGTAAGATAGCACGGCTTCGAAGGACAATGTGTTTCTCCTGTTTAAAGTTCATCATTATTTCCAAACACTTTCTGTGTATCATAACCAGATGATGAAGGATTAGGTGGTATGTGAACTTGAACATCGTACTCAAATGTGTTATCAATGCGTTCACCTTGATTTCGGGCTTTGACTCTGGGAATAACGCTACTTGATACCGGTTGAGCTATACTCTCAGTTGGCTGATCAAAGTTAAAGCGAAGATTTTGCTTAATGACTCGACATGTTCTTGGGTTTTCTTGCATTTCGCGCATTCGTATGGTCTTTCTCTTTGTATTGTTGTGCATTTTACGCTTTATGCTTATGATTGTTATAGACAGTACAATGATAACAAGCGCAAGACACAATCTTTCTATTTCGATCCATATCTTTTTTTTAGTTAAACCTAGCAAATATAAAACTATTACGAAATAAAAATGCACATTTAAATATAATAGATTTTAAAAACTCAATCCGTAAAATATGCTTCCTGGAATTTTACAATGTTTAAATAATTTGACTGTCATTTTGCATTAGATACAATAAGCATATATATATTAATGAAAACAATTTTCGATAAAGTAATTATTCAATTAAAACTATTTATAAACGCGCATTTTAATTTTATACGAAGCTTTAAAAACACACAGACTAAGCAGGTTTCATCGCTGTCATCATTGCAATTGCTTTTGCCATCACATTTGTATATAATCGGCAGACATTGCTGGTTTTCATAATCAAAATATTCTTTTGGACATCCTATAATTATTACCAATTGTATTGAAAATGATCATGCCTGCTTAATTACAAAATCATAAGATTAGAGCTTATTACTAACTGGTTTAAGACTGAAATATAAATAAAGAAGTCATTTAAGGAACATTGAAAGGAGCCAAATCGGATTCTATTATACGTTAAGATAATCTCTCAAGCCATAAAGCAACACAACTATTATTTACTCTCTAGAAATACAAACCACAGTTCAACTCATCACTGCCATTGTGACAGCCGACAATGCCATTACAGATAAAGCTGTAATCGAGACATACATTTGCTCCACACACTAGTTGGCGTTTTCCGCCTCACAAACGACTAACATAAAATGGGAAAGGTATTATCTAAATTGCAATATTAATCATTGCTATGGACACTTCTACATTGTAAATAATATCAAATAAATGGATCAGCAATGGGTATAAGTGAACAATTAGGTTGAAACATATCAACATACAGATAACTGAAATTATGAATAACAACTTGCATGTTAAGGCTGCTTATTATATTTCGAATCATATCGCAACAGATAATGTTCTGGTATCATCGATTGATTTTATCAAGACATTGAAGATAATTAAAAAACGTAGCGAGTTAAATCTACATTTTAAACAGAATACCATTTTGTGGACTTCAATGCACTATTTATGGGGTTGTGATTAATCACAAAATTAGTTATAGCCTTAATACCATTTGCTTTTGCCTGTTTAACAAAACAAACTTTGTTCTGGCTGCTTGAAATATTGATTTCTACGCATCACATCAATCTTCGTCAGAGCCGTCAGAACAGTCACAAAACGCATCACATCGATAGCTCATATATATTAATTATCCTTTGTTACATTTAAAGGCCTTTTCAATACACGGCGCTAAACCAATGGAAAGGTATATATAGATATATAGAATTACAAGAATAATGACGTTACAAATGATAACGCTAGTTAGTGCGCATTCGATATGTTTCTTTGTGGTGAGCAAAGCAGTCAATATTTGATTGGCATACGTGAAAGTTAACTCCAAAAACATTTTTAAGTTTTATAAATGGATTTATATATTACATACATCAATGTCGTTCGTCAGAATAATCTCCACATTCGTTTATTCCGTTGCAGCGAACATCAGTTAGAAGACTTGCCCCATGTTGGCATTTGAAAAAACGATTTTCACAAGGAGCTAAAATAATTAAATAGGATTTTAAAAATAGATTTTGTGCAAGTAGGTTACCACTACACGAACGCACATAAATTATATCATCATAATATGATATTTTCTTTCAATATACATATTGCAGTTACTTCGAGTGGATTGTCGCCAACAGGACACTTACAACCACAAAAGGAAAGAAGTGACATAAATCTTCGTTAACGACAATAACCGTTTATCATGTTGTGTCAATGTAATTGTTTTTTGCATGTTTCTTTTGGTAGCAAATTAAGAAATAGAAATCAGATGTATTGTTGTAATAGGCCATGCAAGTCATTGATGGAAAACAATGAAAGGTTCGCAAAAACTGATCTTATATTTTAAGCCTTAGATTTTGGTTGGTAATGAGTGGCTCACGAAAAAATCATGTGTAATCACACGGAAAGAATACTTAAAACTCTGGTTGTCAAACAAGCGATTCAAAAAAAATACGGTTAAGTAAACTTAAGGCGTGCTTGTTAAAATGTACCACATTTTTTTTCGTCAATTCCATTGTAACAATCGCTCCTTCCATCACATCGTCTTTCGAAATATGTACACTCGCCATTTCGACAACGAAAGAAATGCGAAGGACAAGGTGATGACTCTAGTAATTTAATTAATACAAAAATTCAAAGCCATTTCTTTTATGATGTTTTGAATTAGAATAAACACGGTTCGTATTTCATGTGTTTCAAATGAAGTTTATTGGTCTTTCATTTCTCACAAAAGCATTATAAGGATCATAAAAACGTCCTTAATTGGGTAAAATCAAAGGCCATATTCTAGCATTTTGATATACTTGCTAAAAATTGTTTAAGACTACTATTAAAGTCATTTATTCTATTGCATATCCTGTCACTTCTTGGCAGGAATATTCTAACACTAAAAAATGTTAGAATATTGTAGATGGATATAAATTATGCTCAAACCACAGTTGTTCTCATCAGATCCATCTCTGCAATCTATTCTTCTGTCACATCGATATACGTGATCAACACATTGACCATTCTTACATCTAAAATATGCTTTACCACATATTGATGTATCTGCGAATAGTACACATATGCACTCAAATCAACAGAGCTTATAACATGAGATAAATAAAATGTTTAAAGACAGTTACAGAAATGCTTGTATTTGAGATCGATAATCTTCGTTGTGTGTTGTTTAACTTTTTTGAAATGAACATTTGTACATTGTTAAAATGTTAAGCCATATAACAAAATGTTAATCAAACTAGATTATAAATATGGCCTTATAAATAATACTTAAATATTTCCCGACAGTGACTTCAAATATATAACTAAAATTATATGTGACAAAAGGAATACAATACTTTTACTGGGGCATATTGCCATTCTAATAAGAACCCTGTAAGTACTAATCAAATTCGTGCACTCACCACATGACTCTTCATCCATCCCATCTATGCAATCCATCATACCATCGCATCTCTTTGCATAAGGAATACATCTTCCATGTGAGCCTCTGAAGTAGTTCCTACCACAAGTGGATGTTTCTGTGAAAAAAACCATTTTATTAGATTTTGGTAAATATAAACATTTAGGTGTTTATATTGTTCAATACCTAACTTATCATGAACCTCATGATGCCTTTAGCTTTTAGAGGTTGATTAAGAATGAAAGCTATTTGAGAAATTGCATTTCAATGCATGCTTATCAAACGAAATATTATATTGATGTACCACATGAATTTTCGTCAGATCCATCTTTGCAATCTACAAGTCCATAACACCGCCAAAAGGCATTAATACAGTCCCCATTCGCACATTGAAATTGACTAAGATGCTTGCAAGTAACGTTCGCTTTGTAGAAATATACATCTCTATATGCTTCATAGCTTTATTTGATATTTTGATTGTTGATTAAAATGTTTAAAAATTATGCATAATATAGAAATTGCCAACAATTTAAATAATCAAGTGTCAGCATTAATGTATTTATAGCTTTTAAAATGTTTTTAACAAATAGACAAAACTTTCAATGTTGGCATTATGTTTTATTTCGTCATTTATCAAAATACATAGCTAAGCAATGTCATATCTATGCAGGCCTTACCACAATGAAGTTCATCAGACCTATCTGTGCAATCAACATTGCCATTACATCGTTGGGTGAAATGAACGCATTGCCCATCACTGTATTCAAAGTCGTGAAAGGCACATGCTACATTGGCTGCAATAGATAGACATTGTCTAGCTGTTATTCAGCTGAATATATTATAAATGATAATAAACGATCATATTTTTTATTAATTCGCTTTTTAAAGTATTGCCTTTTCAACACTTGTTGTGATTTAAATAGATATCAATAGAAATGATGGTTGAAAAAGTATTTGTACTACTCTGTTAAAATAATAAACATTGGCAATTCACTTACGATCAATTCGAAAAATTCCTAGAAATAATAAAATCAGCTTAATTGAAGATAACATTCCCAACGCTATGCAGACTAGACGTCCAATGTCTAATATACTTTAATCATATCATGACAATACCTCACTGAGAAATAAATATAATTGCTCTAGATTACACCAAAATTGAGTTGACATAATGTGCAGGTATTTTTCAACCATATTTTAGACCAAATTTTAATTGCGACCAATATAATCCTGTATTGAAGAGAAAAATATAAAAAAAACTAAAGAGAACAGAATATAATTGCTCCTTATAATTGTACAAATTACTTGTATGTTATATGCTGGTATTCTATATATAAACAGCCAGTATACATTTTGAATGCTAAGAATGAAATATAATTAGCCAAAATTATCGCAAAACTGACTTGTATATTATTAACTGGTATTTTGAATATATTCAGACATTATACATTTTGAGTGTATCAAAATAATGAGCAATTGAACTGAAATTATGTCAAATGATAACCTAGAACAAAAGACTGTATACAACAATTAACTGTGTCGAATAATTACTTAAAGTTGTAATTACTTGCGTTGCAGTCTTGAATAACACATTAATTAACTTAGTAATATTTCAATGCCTAAATAATATAAATATATGTTTTATGGAGTGTACATTAATTCTTATCTATGCATGATAATTTTATCAATGAAATATGAATCCATGAGAAATGCTCTAAACCGTACTTTAATATATTCATTACATGGTATTTACCACGGCATTGCAATGAAATCATTAATTACTGAACCACATATGGGCTCATTTCTATCAATGAATTTTTATTGGAATATGTTAGCATGATGGAAAATTGATTAACATCCTATTAGTTACTTTAAAATCGTTTTCAAACTGCAAGCACATACTAAATTGAATATGTTTTATACCAATAACATTTTTCATGATTAAAAAAAATCAATATCAAAGTTTAAAAACTTTATTATGCATTAATATATACTAATACGTATAATACATACCTAAGTAAAACAGGGTTTAATCAATAATGGACAATGCCATTGACGTAACATACTATTTGAATCTTTCACATACTATATTTTCATTTCGTCCTTGAAAAAATCAATCCTTATTGCAACAAAACGTCGTTGTGATGATCAATGTGATCGTTACATATGTTAGAACATAGTGTAACTATAGTAAAATATTCAACTTTTTAACAGATATGCAAGCTTCTATATGCGTATGAAGTATTACGAACGAACTTGATGACATAATTTTCTACAATTCTATTTCAAGGATAAGTGCTTCTCCGTGGCCGAGTGGATATAGTGGCTGGATAGTGCATAATAGCACTGATCAAACGGCGTGAGTTCGAGCCCACCACGGAGAGCACACATATGG
>LQRL01085601.1:6000-17926 GCA_001703475.1 Hydroides elegans
CTTTTTTATTATTATATTTATCTATTATTTTATTATGATATATACTGACCTCGCCCGCAGTCGTCTCCGCCATACGGAGGCACGCAGTTGCACCAGCTCGAGGTCACGAGGTTCGTTTGTGGGTCGGTACCATAGTCGTCGTGGCAAGTACCGCCGTTCAAGCATTCCCTATAATGGCAAAAAATATTTATATTATATATTGAATTACGAAATCCGGTTGATATGTGGGTCCGAATCGTAGTCGTCGTGACAAGTACAGCCGTTAAAGCATTCCCTTTAATAAGGAAGAAATATTAATGTAATTGAAACTATAAGTTTTGTTTTAGGTACCACCGTTAAAGCATTCCCTTAAATAAGAAAGAAATGTTAATTGAAAGACTTATTTTTATTTATGATATTGATATCATTTAATGAAATTATTTAGATTTCTTTTTCGGTCGGTTTCTATAGTCAGAATGGCAAGTACCACCGTTTAAAGCCTTCCCTTTAAAAAAAAAATGTTAGTTTAATTACTTCTTTGCATTTAAGATATTGATATCATTTATTGAAATTATTTAGATTTCTTTTTGGGGTCGGTTCTATAGTCATCACAGCAAGTACCACCGTTAAAGCACTCCCTTTTAAAGAAATGTCAGTTTAAGGACTTATTTTCATTTAAGATATCGATATCATTTATTGAAATTATTTAGATTTCTTTTTGGGCAGGTTTCTATAGTCATTATGGCAAGTACCACCGTTTGAAGCCTTCCCTTTAAAAAAAAAGAAATTTTAATTCAAGGACTTCTTTTTATTAAAGATATTGATATAATTTATTGAAATTATAAGTTCTGTGTTTTGGGCCCGTATCATAGTCATAATGGCAAGAACCACCGTTAAAGCAATCTATTTAGCAAGAACATATCTTTAGTCATAAAACTTTTTTAAATCATAAACACGAATATCATATTATGAATAAGTTAGTTTTGCTTGTCGGTCGGTTCTATAGCTATCGTAACAAGTACCTCATTCCCTTTAATATGTAATGATTGATAATAATGCAACTCTTGTTATAGAAGTGTTTACCGTGGTTCCACCATGGCAAAAGAGAAATATTGAGATTCAACATGGTGCTTTCGATAGAAATTAAAATTAAATCGTCTTATAATAGTCTAGTCTGGTGTTTTATGCTTAGTGACGATTAACGAGGGTATATGTGAATTATCTTTTTAAAATTACACAAGGTGGCTGAATCACGATAATCGATTTTTACCAAGTGATTCCATTAGAACGTTAATATCTCCGTGGTTATACTTTAAGAAAACCTGAAACCTACACATAATGCAGATGAATAATATATTTATATATAATCTGAAAATTACACATTGATTTGATTTGATTTGCAATCCAAAACGCCATCTTGAATCTCAATATTTCTATTTTACCATGGCGGAACCACGGTAACAACCTCTAATGAAACATGACAATACCTGTTTCCTCCGTCACAGACATGGATGTTGCAGTCATCTCCGAAATAATTCTCATCACACTCGGCCTCAGCTGTTTAACATATCGAAATGAGAGACATTTATCATAACATCTTAAAACACAAAAATCACGTCGGATATTCAGTTGTAAAAGGCACTTTAGTAATATAAAAGCGTGAAGTGTTTTAATTTCAGTCAAGGAATATTTTTTGGATAAACTATCTATGACAATAATCAATGAGACGATTATGTAAATATACATTCGATTTAATTTCAACGAAAAGATAGCAGATTTATATGTTCTATGAGCATAATCTAGTTGTTTTTACACCCGAATCACAAGAGGTTGCTAATAGCATATGGCACGAATGTTTCAATACAATGTTTCGCGCATTATGGATTATACAATAAAGTTCATTATTATACTTTAATAGCTACTTTTTAAAATTCTTAATTATTCTTTTATCTTAATATAATTCACGTTTCATCATAACCCAACGGTCCAAAAATGATAATAATACCGGGTACGTAATTATTCATAAGATATTGAGACTCACGTGTGCCACTTGTATCATCACAGTAGCCATGTACGGGCCAATCCTGTGTCAACCACTCTGCGTCGTTGACAAATTGTGTGCACTCGGGAGTGTAGACAATTTCACAAGAATCACCGCCGAACCCTTCGAGGCACTCGCAGCCATGCACTCTACAAATACAAACATGTACAAATACACCATCGAGACACATCTACAGGTCATAGTCGTTTTCAATTACCCATCCAAGACGCCATACGGCTTGATTAAAATAATACAAAAGTAAATGGTTAGCAGAGAACTTACCCACAGATACCTCCATTAAAGCAAGTGACACATCTGTAGTGCATAGTCATTCAGACCAATCCAAAAAATAATGAGACAAAATAATACAATTTGTAAAATGTTAACGAAGAACTTACCCACAGATACCTCCATTGAAGCACGTGACACCATCGAGACACATCTGCAGTTCGCAGTCGGTTCCGACCCAGCCCCACACGCATTCGCATTCGTAATTGGTTGCCGTGTTGAAAGTGCTTCCGGTCGGGATTTCGTAGCACCAGCCGTGGCCGGAGCAGTCGCGCTCGTAGCAGTAGTCGACTGTGGATGAGAAAAATATTTTATATTATAATTTATTATTTTTTCAATGCTTTATATTCTTTGACCAAGGGCAGATCTATGAATGGTGATATATGCCGAAGGCCATTACGTAGCACCAGCCGTGGCCGGAGCAGTCGAGCTCGTAACAGTAGTCGACTGAAAAAATGCAAATTTTTTATAACTATTTCAATATGTTTTAGGTCATATTGCTAAGCCTAAGGCCGTTTTGATGTTAACCGTCGGCTACTCATTATTTTTTTTATAAATGGGTGTTTTTTTTTTCTCATTTGATCCCCACGAATCAAGTATTTTCTTGTATTCTCCACCAAACAGTTATTTTCATGTCATGTTTTTAGGGTTAGTCATAAAACAGTTTGTTTTTGTCAGTTAGCCATGTATTCGTTCTCATATTGGAATTAGCTTTTGTTATTACGAAATTAGGCACCGACCGCGTTTCTATATATCGATATGGCCTTTTTTATTTTATAAAGAACTATAGTGTTAAATATAAATTGAATCTCACATAACCGTCACGTTTTGTGTCTCGTAAAATTAGTAAATAGAATACAAAAGAAAACAAAACCCGTTGCGTTTTCTCGGCTTTTTTGGTACATAAACTAAAATATTATTCGGATTGTAGTAATATGAATCACCGTCAATAACCGCCAAGTTTTAAATCTCGTAAAATAAATAAATAGAATATCAAAGAAAATAAAGAAAAAACATATGAAATTCGTATTGTAGCAATATGAAACACCGTCAATAACCGTCACGTTTTAAGTCTCGTAAAATAAATAAATAGAATATCAAAGAAAAACACACTTACTGTTTTCACAGCTGTCACCACTAACTCCATCCGGGCATTCACAGCCATTGCCCATCGGGTTGCATGTTCCGTTGTTCATGCAGAACGAGTCTCCATCGGCACACAGTTCCGTTGTACACAGTTGGGTGTCCGGATCCAAGATGTAGCCCTCGTGGCAGTCACAGTGCGATTCTGAATTAAAATAATAAAAAAGATGAATAAAAAAATGCCATTATCCATTGTATTACTTTATCCCTTTTTCCGGATCCAAGATGTAGCCCTCGTGGCAGTCATAGTGCGATCCTGAATTAAAATAATAAAAAAGATGAATAAAAAGATGCCATTATCCATTGTATTACTTTATCCCTTTTTCCGGATCCAAGATATAGTCCTCGAGGCAGTCTCAGTGCGATTCTGCATGACAAAAAAAAGGTTGAAAACTTAAGCAAAAAAATATTTTTTTTTGTATCACGTCAAAAGTGTGTATTCATGATCACGCCGTCGAAGCACCCCAGTTCAAATAACTTTTAATAAAAACGAAATAAGGTGTAAAGATATTGATATTGGATAAACCTGATACGGAAATGACCGAAACTGAGTTGCACGAAAATGTACAAAAGCAAATAAAAGCCATTGATTATAAACACATTGCCTTGATATTTTTGACACTTTTTGACACCCCTATTTGCCTTTGCTTATTTGAAACGGATATCTCGTCACCCGGCTATCTTGTCATTTTGACCAGGGTCCAAGCACTGACGAGATAACCGGGTAAGACTGTAAAAACACTTACCGGTGTTGAACACGTTGTCTACGTAGCAATCACCATTGACACATGGGTTAATGTTGCAGATCACATAGTCACTGCAATCGGCACCAGTCCAAGGATATGGACATGCGCAATATGCGTCTTCAAGGTCGTAAGTCGAGTAGGGGCTAAAATGAAAATGATCAGACCAGTTAAACTTATGCATAACACGAGCTTGAATGAAAGATGATCATGATTATTATCATATTGTTGAGTTTTTTTTTTATCAAGTCACGTCCGTGGATATGGATATATAGGCGATATAATCATGTAAAAGTTGAGTAAATGTAGCTTAATTCTATTATCAAAGTGAGTCAATATTTGGAGGTATAAAAAATGGGAAGGTGGAGGAGGTTCAGACCCTGTTGTATGTTGGTGGGAGGCGGTATTAGGGGGATACATAACTTACATGCAAGATCCGCCATTATGGCAAGTCAGGGATCCACTGCATCGCTCGTCAGCACAATCTCCCTCGTCGGGTGCACCACTTGAATGCGACCAGCGTGAATGGTCGCAAATGCAAGGTGTGGAGGGGTTGGATATGGGGAGGGGGGTTGGTTATATGGACTCACATGCAAGAGCCGCCATTGTGGCAAGTCAGCGATCCACTGCACCGCTCGTCAGCACAATCTCCCTCGTCGGGTGCACCACTTGAATGCGACCAGCGTGAATGATCGCAGATGCACATTGGTGTTCCGTCCTCGCGAATGACACATTGGCCATGTTCGTGGCAGTTGACGTTGTTGTCAGCACACGCCGTTACTGTTTAAATTGGGTTATTTTTAAATTTGCTGATTGGGTGTCGCATATAATGGTAACATTGAGTAAAGCCCTTGGTGTAATTATCTGTTTTTTTTTAAAATTTTCTCGATATGTGGTCAGTTGTTTAAATAAAAATTAATGAAGTCGTTAAAGGGAAGATACTCTACGAACGTAGCTACCAATGAAGTCGTCAAAGAAATGAGACTCAACGTAGAACCTGGCTACATTTTATGTTCACAAAATGTTCACAAATAGGTAATGAAATTTAAATACATATATAAGCATGACCATTTATGATAAAAGAAATGCATCCAATACTCACTCTCGCAGTTGTATCCATAATAGTTAGTTCGACACAAGCAGTTGCCATCGACACACGTGCCGCCATGGAGACACGCATTGGTTTCCGAGCAGAACACTTCGGCGAGGCAAGAGCCATCTGGCGCCGAATCGGTCGAGTACCCATCGTTGCAATCACAAGTTCCTGTTAATGGTTAGGGGTAAGACAGAGGTAATGATAAAACGATTAGCATCTGTTTCGTTGCAATCACATGTGCCTAAGTGAAGGGGGCTAAAAAATTGAAGTTAAAAGTTAAAAGGTATCAAAAATATGTTTCTAAGCATAACTGTTCAGTGATGCAATCGTATGCTCCTATTTGAGATAAGGAACCACGATGATTGATAAATATTCCATTTCCTTATCGAAGGCAAAATAATGAATTTTACTAATATCGTTTACCCAGTCCATGTATATAATGGCAGAAAACATAGAGTGCGGCGGGTAGGTATAAACTTAATCAAAAGTGTCAATATTTCTTAAAACTAAATAACAAGAGTCTTTATCTACTAGAACAATTCAATAAAAGTTAAAGTTAAATGAAAAATATATTACTTTCACATTCAGTGGTGAGCTTGAAGTGAAAGGAGATACTAAAGGTCAATCATCTAATAATATATTTTCCAACTGAATTTTCGTTGGTGCTTCATTATACACGATAAGCAACGATTTCCTAATAAATTTACTATTGAGGGTTGAAGGATATTTCCAAGGGTTTTAGGTTATATAAAGGGAAATGCAAAATATGTGTTAGTTAAATAACGAATTTTCTTTAAATAAGGGGCTTCTCAGATAATGTCTTACGGTGATGGTCGGAGCGAATACATCATAAACCTCAAAGTATAACATGTTTAAACGTACATGTGGCTATTTCAAAAATCCCATCCTCACAAGACATCCCTCAAATCGAACTTATTACTTAAACCTCTCACCTTGTTGTGTGAAGGCGCATCCGTAGAGCCCGACATCGAGATACGGCTCTTCGTACCACGTCTGCGGATGGATTCGCACATATTTGGCGAGGATTGGTCGACTGAAGGTATGGACGATTCCGTCATTATCGCCCGTGAACAGTTGCATTCTGGGTATCAAGAATATATAATATATGGATTAGAGAAGGGTGTTTGGTGCATTATTAGAAATATGTTCAAAATAAAAAGTAGACCTTAATCCAAAATCAAAAGGAAAAAAATATATATAAATTGATTGAAGTTGATTTGCATAAATCAATATATCCATGCATATTCTCGTTTAAAATGTGACAAACATACATCCAATCAATTTTAAGGAACAACTGTATATCACAAATATACTGCACTACGGAATCAACCTTGAACCGTTATCGAAATGCTTATCGGTACAAAGTAAAGATATGGAATACACCTAGAATATACTACCCTATTTAAAGATATCGAAAATGAATAATGATAATGTGATACTATATGGAGTCAAAATACTACCCTATTTAAAGATATCGAAAATGAATAATGAGAATGTGATATTATATGGAGTCAAAATACTACCCTATTTTAAGATATCGAAAATGAATAATGATAATGTGATACTATATGGAGTCAAAATACTACCCTATTTAAAGATATAGAAAATGAATAATGATAATGTGATACTATATGGAGTCAAAATACTACCCTATTTAAAGATATCGAAAATGAATAATGATAATGTGATACTATATGGAGTCGAAATACTACCATATTTTAAGATATCGAAAATGAATAATGATAATGTGATACTATATGGAGTCAAAATACTACCCTATTTTGAGATATCGAAAATGAATAATGATAATGTGATATTATATGGAGTCAAAATACTACCCTATTTAAAGATATCGAAAATGAATAATTGTGTGAACATTCGAGACTTACCTGGAGTCAACACCGTTGCGTACAAACAGCCATGCATCGTCGTCCGAAAATTCACCGCGGTAGGAAAACGAATAAGAGGTCACAGTGTAGCCAGTGTCGTCATCGCCAGTCGTGACAACGCCTGTCATTGAATAAAAACAGATTTAAGCCTTTTGTTGAAAACATTATTGAAACTGATATTGTTGATAAGTGGCTATAATTAAATATAATAAATGACTCGGTTTTGTTTCATGAAAAAATGCTTTTATACTACTAAACTTCCGAAAGGTAGATTTTCAAACAATATGCTTATTAAGCAAGGTTAACGGTATCATATTTTCCTTGATACCAGTGATACTGGTATGTTGCCGCTTACCGGTAATGCGCGATACCTGACCTAATTAGCTAGATTTATGATAAAATATGCTGTGCATTGCTCATTTCTATATATGTTTATCTTGATAACAGTCCCCTTACCCTTATCCCCTAGTCTTTCGTAGATTTCTTTACAAATATGTTATTTATAGCTTATTTCTTTCTTGCTAACAACCCCTTACCCGTAATGAGCGATTCCTGGCTCAGTTCCACTTCCCAGTAATTGGTCAAGTAATCGGCATCAAGCACAAGTGTCTGGCGTCGTCGCCTTGCTCCTCCAGTGACTTGAGCTGAATCGACGAGACCCTCCACGGAAACGGTCGTGTAGATGGAGTTGACGGTTGCGGAAGCGGAGCAGCTATCTGTAATGCGGGGAAATCATGTGATGAACCAGAAACGTGAATGCAGCATTAGGTCGATAGAAAGAGTGAGATGAGATATAGAAGGAGTATTTTAAGGGAAAATCCGAGATTTAATGGCAATGGGCGAAAAGTATCTGTTGATTACCAAAACATAGATTTTTTGTCTGATGGCGACAAGAAATCATCTAATTATGAGACAAAATATATGTAAATAACAAAAGCATATAAATATTTGTCCATAACCATCTGTGGATAACCAAAACATAGATTTTTTCCTGATGGCGACAAGAAATCATCTAATTATGAGACAGAATATATGTTAATAATCAAAACATAGATATATATATTTTTTCTGTTTGCGACCAAAATCATATAGTTATGAGACAAAATATCTGTAAATAACCAAAACATAGATAGGTTATTTTTCTGATGGCAATTATCTAATGAGATTAGAGAATGGCTGCGGAGTCAAGCAGCTATCTGTAAAGCAGGAAACATGCACTTGAACAAAAACTTGAATTGAGCTTTAGACAGATTGATAGAAATGGTGAAATGAGATAGATTTTTAAGCAGATTTTAATATTTCATAATGTCTAGAAACATTGATATAAAAGTATGTGTGTTATAGTCTGATTAAACATATAAATGAATGGAGTTTTTTAAAAGACTGATGGATGGTTAGAGATGAATGAAACATTCAGTGGTCACGGTGATGAAAAGTTTATGTTCGGGGAGACTGAGTACTATATGTAAAGCAGGAAACATGTTATTAAACAAATATGGGAATGGAGCTTATGAAGGTATATTGATGGATCAATAGAGTGAAATGGAAAGCAGGAAACATGTGTTTAAACAGATATGGGAATGGAGCTTATGGAGGTATATTGATGGACATATAGAGTGAGATGAGACATTCAGAACGAATAATCCTAATGAAGGTATATTGATGGATAAGTATGAAGAGCCAATCAGTAAGAATAATCCCCTCTTCAGACATGGTGTTCATGTAAATATAGATGCAATCGACATTCGTACCTTCTGCGGGGGCGCTCGTGACGCACTCGCCCGCACCACATTCGATGTGCTGACAGTGCGGGTCGACCGGAGATTCGCACGTCACGCCAGTCCATTCGTAGGGACAGCGGCAGCCCTCCGCTCTATGGTGGAATAAAACATATACAATATAATATATATACATATATATATAAATACATAATAATATATAATGATACTGTTAACGTTATTAATAAGTCATTAGATCCAGCCCTCCGCTCTATGATGACATAAAAACATAAATAATACTGCTTATGTTATGATAGATCTGGCCCCATATTCTCCACTATAACCTTTACCTTAAACTAACACTTTTCCCCATCCTTTAACATTCGTTTTAAGGGCAAGGTTAAGCTTAAGTCGTGCGGATAATATTGGTCCATATCTAACCCAAGTCTTCTCGTCAACTTATAGCGAAAATCATTCGAAATGAAAAAGAGCCAAAGACGAAAACCTTGAAAGAATATTGAATAATACTAGAATGGTATGCGTGCAAACGTATGCAAATTACAGACCGAAAATGCAAATGTGTGTATGTCCATTTATGCAAATCTATGTAGGTGATTCTTACCCGTGTGTACAACTGTTCGTAAACATTTGGTGTATGAAACACTATATGAATTATATACGAATATTATGCATTCAAATCAACGGATCCAAATTGCCAGAAATGCAAATCCGGGACCATTCCACCCTGCGCAATTCCCCCCAAAAATTTATAAATATAAATTTTAACGAATTTTAAAATGATGTTTTTAAAAAAATAGTTTAATTCCATGCAAACACTTATCCACACGTACCCACACGTGCCACCGTTCAAACACGTGACGTCTGATTGCAGACACGGCTGCATGCTGCAGTCCTGTCCAACCCAGCCTTCGAAACAGTGACAAGTGTAGCCACCGCCATCTACACGGTTCTCGCAAACGCCGTGCGTATTGCAGTCTTGGTCATAGCAGTGGTCGACTAAAATGGAAAACCAAGTGAATAAAAATATATTTCAATATTTATATGACATAAGTTAGTGATCAAAATGATCAAAAGTGATCTAAATGGATCCGCCTCCATCTACGTGGTTCTCACAAACGCCGTGCGCGTGCGTCTTGATCGTTGCGATGGTCGACTGGAGGACAAATAATGAATATGTCATATACAATATTTTTATGAAACATTTGCATATAAAGCATTTGCATAAATTTACCATAGACCAGGTTAATTGAACTTAAAACATAGTTTTTTTTTTGTTATCAATAAGACAAAAATACTATTTCTAATAATTTACCAATAACTTTTACCATATCATCAACACTTCAATTCATATAAATTATATCAAAACAAAAATTGTCAAACAAATGTCAAACAAAAACATAAAAATAATTTATAGTATTGAACCATTAGTCTGTGTTTTGCGAGTAGAAAAACATAAACATTAATTTATAGTATTTTAACATTAGTCTTTATTTTGCGAGTAGAACTACTTACCAAGCCAAAACATACAATAATAATGGAATAAAATAATCAACATTGCAATTTTTACAACAAACATATAAACATTATTCATATGTAACATTTTAGGAAACATAAACTACAATCCAGTTTCACATGCCAGTGATGACTGGCGGGTAGTGGCAGCGACTCGTTGTGTAAAAAATAAATTAATTAACGAACCAACAAATAATTAATAAATAACTAATGAATAATAACAACTACAAACCTGTTTCGCAGTTGGTTCCAGTGATGCCTGGCGGGCAATGACAGCGACTCGTTGTGTCAAAGTCTTCACAAGTGCCGCCATTTTGACAGAAAGTAGGGCCGTCGTTACAAAGGTCAGTGTCGCATATGTTTTGTACGCCGGTCAGATAGCCTTCGTTGCAGGCGCAAGTAAAGCCTAAAAATAAATTAGTTAAAAGTGTTTACATAAATGAATTGATTTTTCACGGAATATCTGAAGATTTGACGGAAAATAGGACTTTCGTTGCTTTCAGTAGCGTTAATGTTGTGCACGCTGGTCAGATAGCACTCTTGGCAGGCACAAGAAAAGACTTAAAACGAAAATAAACGTTTTTTTTTTAAAAATGTCCTCACAATATATCTGCCATTTTACAGAATGTAGGGCCGTCGTTACATAGTTCAGTGTCGCGAAGGTCTTGAACACTGGTCAGATAGCCCTCGCAGACGCAAGTTAAACCTTAAACTTGAATAATAGTTTATCAAGTAAAACCCATAATATTTTCTTTTGAAAACTAGAAAATAGCCACGATAATATATAAGGTTCACGACCTTTCAACGACCTTTATATATTAGTTGTCAAAAACTATGGTAAACTCGAATTCACGCATAACTCGATGGAAATCTCAAGTCCCTCCAGTTTACAAGTTTCTACTGCATTTGAACTATACATACCTGTTTGCACGGCATCGCACGTCGAAATGGAATAGACCCAGTCGCGTCCTGCGTCTGCGTGCAACACAGCGTTAGTATCTTGGGGTTCTAATCTGAGATGCATGGCCGTGTATTGTTCGTTGCTGTCAAACACGTAGGAGTCGTCCAGGGCGATCTGTCGCTTCAGGTACCTATATATGAATGGAGGAACAAATGAGAGTAAAAAGAGCTAGCGTTTGCATCTGCGGGTTCTAATCTGAGATGCATGGCCGTGTATTGTTCGCTGCTATCAAACACGTATGAGTCGTCCAGGGCGATCTGTCGCTTCAGGTACCTAGATGTGAATGGAGGAACAAATGAGGGTAAAAAGAGTTAAGAGTGCAACAAAGCGTTAGCATCTTGGGGTTCTAATCTGAGATGCATTGCCGTGTATTGCTCGCTACTGTCAAACACGTAGGCGTCGTCCAGGGCGATCTGTCGCTTCAGGTACCTAGATGTGAATGGAGGAACAAATGAGAGTAAAAAGAGTTAAAAGTGCAAGAAAGCGTTTGCATCTGCGGGATCTAATCTGAGGT
>LQRL01085663.1:0-22981 GCA_001703475.1 Hydroides elegans
GAAAAAGGACGTCTTTTTCTGATCACTGAGGCGATTAACCAGGTTTTTCTGATATTTGTAAGCAGTGATGTTTTCGGAAGTGTAGTTTTTATGCAGTATCTTTTCCAGTTTTCGGCGTTTTCGTCGCTCGGTAAGGACCTCGAGGTCTATCCACGGTTTAGAGGCTCGATTCTTCACCTCCTTTTGAATCAGAGGGGCATGTTTATCCAGTGCCGACATGAGCGTCGAATCATATATATCCAATAGTGTTTCGGTATCCATCAAAGAGAAGTTGTTTCTATTGAGTTCAGAAATATCTGCTTCAAAGGCTTTGATGTCGATCTTCTTCCTTTTTCGAAAGGTACTAAATTGGGATTGATCGCACTCGTAATCCAGGTTACATTGAAATTCTATTGTGAAATGATCGGATAATAGTTGCGTTGCCGTCGGGGTATCGTATAAAAGATCGTCGCTGGATCTGGTGATAACCAGGTCAAGAGTATGACCAGATGTGTGTGTTGGTATATGCGTATGTTGGGACAGGTTAAATTCGCTCAGGAGAGCGAATACCAGTCCTGGGCCTATATTCTCCATACCAGTCCTGGACCTATATTCTCAGTTATCCTTAACCTTACCATTACCCTAAAAATTAAAGTAAAGGGATGGGAGAAGCATAATTTCAAGGTTAAGGTTTTGCAGAGAAAAGTGGTAGTTTATTTGCATATCGATGTTCTGTTTATCAATACATACAATTAAAAGTTTCTAGCGCCCTTGATTTTCAAAGTAATTGAATAAACAAGTTTCCCTTGAAATTCATCAACATTTGATATACGGGATTTTTAATTCATGTATGAAACTATAGACGTTGTCATTGAATCACTCCTGATTCCTCCATTTTAGGCGGGCCTGATAGACGACGTCGACTCCGGCCAACTGCTCATCGCTCTGGAGCCCGAGGCGGCCTCTCTCTACTGTCGCCAACTCTCCATCTCCGAGTTTGTGGAGAGGTCACGTGGGTCGGAAATACGGATGGGCACGGGCACCAAGTATATCGTCATTGACGCTGGAGGTCAGTCGAATATTGGTTGCTTTATAGATTAGCTTTTAATAAGATAAATCGTTATACATTACTCGAACATAATTTTGCATCCAGAAGTTTTTTTTATAAAATGTGGATGCCTGTGGTTGGCACGCAAAAAATTGTTTGCCTAGACAACTGCAAATTCATCTCTTCGACGAGAGCAAAATTGAATGAGACACCAAATATAAATTGAATCTTTGATTTCAGATTTGTCATCATCGATCATTTGCCAAAATATTCTTTTTAACATGTTGATACAATTATATGTTAATACAGTTTCAGACTAGACTTACTATCCTTTTGAATATGTCAACTTGAGTATTCATAAGAATGTTGATAATCCAAATTTAATTGACCTAATTAACGTTGAAGTCAATTTGGGAATCGATATAAATTAATATTGAATTTGATGCCGACTTCGCTGTATGTAAGATCATTTAAGACAGAACTCTTATTTCATCACTACTATGCGTAGGTGGAACCCTTGACGTCACGGCACACGAGGTACAGCGCGACAATAGCGTGAAGGAACTACACTTCGCAACGGGTGGGCCGCTTGGAGGAATGCGGGTGGATGAAGAGTTCACGAACCTCATGAGCGATATCTTTGGGAAGGACTTCATGAACAAGTATCAGTGAGTGTTGGAAACCGTACTCTATATGATTGCAGTATAAACGAAACTAGGATATTGCTATTCAAATTAGAATCTGTTATACTATCATTTCAAAATATATTTTATTAGCGATTAAAACAATATTTAAATAACATGAACCAGGCTTGGATGTAAATTCACTTATAATCATTTTGAGCTTCAATATATCTAGTGATATATTGCTTTTCCCAGATCAACTAGCGCTTCACAATGGCTACAAATGATCAGCGACTTCGAAAAGAAGAAACGCGCCGTCGAAGCGAACAAGGACGTCTCCACAAACATCCAACTACTCTGGGACTTTGGCAGCAAGTATCAAAGCTTCAAAGGGGAGGGTGTCGATGTCGCGTTTAGAAAATACCGCGGCTCAGGTGTCAAATTCAACAACGGCCAAATGTGTCTCAGCTACGAGCTCACACAGCGTCTCTTTGCTCAGGTTATCAATGGTATCGTGAAGCACATCAAGGGTCTCATGAGACTTGATAAACTGGGAGCGGTCAAGTATTTCTTCTTGGTCGGTGGGTTCGGGGAATGCAGTTTGGTGCAGCAAGCGATTTTCGATAACTTCCGGAATGTGAAAGTGCTAGTCCCCGGAGAGGCAAGCTTGGCTGTTCTCAAAGGCGCCGTTGCGTTTGGGCATTCGCCAACAGCTATTTCTAGTAGGGTATCGGCTAGAACCTATGGAGTGCGATCAACCTGTGACTTCCAGCCAGGCTACCACGATGAGAGCCACAAAATCACGATAAATGGAAAAGTGAAATGCCGAAATACCTTCTCGGCATTCATCAAGAAAGGACAGGATATTCCACTCGGTTACTGCAAAGAAATGAGTTACAGACCACTGCGTCCCGACCAAGATGAAGCAGAAACGGAAGTGTACACAACGGACAGAGAAAATGTGAAATACGTCACGGAACCCGGGGTCGAGCGCCATGCAGACATTTCAGTAGAGTGGCCAGGGAATGGCATGGATAGAACGATTGATATAGCGATGACTTTCGGAGGTACCGAGGTTAATGTTGATGCCACGAGTCAACCGGGAAACAAACACCAACGCTGCACTTTGAACTTCTTCGCACAGGGGTGATATGCAGAAGCTGAAAATAAACAATACAATAATTGCGTAATTATTACGCACGCCTGCAAATAGTATTGTTCAATATCAATTGTGCCAATTAATTCTAATAAAGATGGTTTAAAGTCTTGATGAAAATGAGTTAAGCAGGTTACATGCTCAAAAACCGGTCCCCATGGTTCATAATTTCATGTTTAAAAATAGTTTTCTAATAATGGCTTTAATGAGATACGGGTTCTATGTTACTAATCCCTGAGAAAAAACTCGTTTTAGACAATGAGAAGGTTTTCACATACACCATTCAAAACTTGTTTACATATCACATGAGAGTGGGCCTGGACCATCGAACTTATCCAAAAATATACAGGCCCGGCAAAAAGTCCGTTATATATTTTTTCACCGAGCTGCGTCCAGATACATACAAAATATTAATAGATTAGCTTTATATAACATGTATGCTGATTTATATTGGTAAAACTCTGTAACAGTTTCAATGACTTAAATCTTTTGGTTAATGTAGAAAAAAGAGATTTTAGAAAGGTGGTGTCGATTGTTTTTCGATAAAACCCATAAGACCTCAATTAAGAACATAGAGTGAAGGAGAGCATTTTAATTCATATGCTTTACAATACATTGTAACGTGTTAAAAAATAACGCTCCAAGGGATGTTTCGTTTATAATGCTTCAATGCGTTCACTTGTTGAAATGAAATTTTTACCCAGTCGGCTTCAATCATTTTTCATTTACAAAATGTAATTACCGTGGTATTTACCATTTCACCAACATTACGATATAACGATATTCAATGACGGGTGACGGGTAGGCCCCTTCATAAAATGAAAATTGCACAGCAATTTTAGCAAAACAAGAAAAATGAACGTGATATGTGATTCAACGAGAAAGTCAACCAATTTACCTTAATTAATAAACATTACCTATGCCTAATCTCAATGCCCAACGAGCTATGCCAAGCATACAGATTAAGACTTGATTTGGGTCCTGGTACGTAAAAATCGCTTGTTGGAGTTTTCACTTTTTAAAATTTTCTAGATCACAATGAACGATTTCAAATAAAAAGTAATTATAAATAGAACCGACTGCCGAAAAACTACGAGGATTTGGTCGAGGTTTTTCATGAAACATGTGATTTCTTCGCATTCTTTCAAATTACAGACATGACTTAATATTCATTTCCCTACATAACCATTTATCTTCGAAAACGTACATATGATTACACATAGATTTTAACAGTTTTCGAGAAATAACTCTTTTAAATAATGAATGATCGGCTCAGGGGACTGCCGAAATACTACGAACACCATGCACTTAGAATGAAACATGGTAAAACAAGTCCTTTATATATGCTGCATACAAAGCACTGTGAGAATTTATGTTTTCAGTCATTTTGCGTTTTCCAAATGTCATGAGAGGTGATATGTGGGGTGCTTTAGGTGGGTAGGGGATGTGGGGTAGGAATACCTTACTGATGAACAAGAAACTCTTTTTCTACACTGGGTACTTTCACAAGCTTTCTTTTTTTTCACTTTTTCTAAATATATATATCTCTCTCTCTCTCACTCTCACTCTCTTTCTCTTAAATAATACAATTTACCAATGCTAATATTTCAAAGTGTTAAGGCTGAGTTAAAAAATGTAATATGTGCGATAAATAGATTAAATATTAGTAGAGTTTTCAAAACCACCTTCCCCCTCCATAGCTAAACACATATATTTTCGCACCTCTGCCCATCTACATAAATTCATATTTTGATCCAGTAACGTGGACTTATCCTTGCGACGGTGTATGACATGTCTCAATGTCGTCATTTTATAACAATACATTTCAAAAACGGATCAGCATCCTTGTTTTGCAACGAAGTGAGGTCATATTAACGTCGTGTGGATGTTAAAGAATTCGTTAAACACATACGTCATTGCAAGTTGTCTTTTTACCACAATGGCGGGACGCCGATGTTTTTTTATCGTAATTGCGTACGTTATATTTACTTTGCAGGAGTGGATCCTAAAATAACGGATTCAAAACGTTCTTATGAGTATGCAACTATAGAGAAAGTAAAACGTTTTCTAGATAGAAGTGTACATTTTTTATATATCATGTTAAAATGCCAGTATATTTTCACCTTCGGAGATAGGGGGCTTTTGCCTAGCCTACACAATTGGCGGGGATTTGATACGTGTGCTTATATCGAAGAAGTCTCGATTTCAATATCATAGTCTATAGGCTACACTATATTAGATCTTTGTATGGGCTAAGGGCTAATATATACAATTTTGTAGAAAATTATGATTTTATTATGTGGGTTACACATAGGTGCAAGTTGTACACCAGAGTAAACCGATAGAAGTCTAGTCAATTTAATACTTTCAATGCGTTGACACACTCTTTTTCATCAGTAATGTATTCCTACCCAACATCCCCTACCCACCTAAAGCACCCCAAATATCTCCTCTCATGACGTTTGTAAAACGCAGAACGACTGAAAACATAAACTCTCACTGTGCTTTGTATGTAGCCTATAAAAAGGACTTGTTTAACCATGTTTTCTTATTAGTGAATGGTGTTCGTAGTATTTCGGCAGTCCCCTGACCCGATCATTCCTTTTTTAAAAGAGTTATTTCTCGAAAACTATTAAAATCTATGTGTAATCATATGTACGTTTTCGAAGATGAATGGTTATGTAGGGAAATATATATTAAGTCCTGTCTGTAATTTGAAAGAATTCGAAGAAATAACATGTTTCATGAAAAACCTCGACCAAATCCTCGTAGTTTTTCGGCAGTTAGGTCTACAGTAAAAAATGTAACCAACTTGTGATTTCAAAATCGCTTATTTTATGTTATAGAGGCCTGATGTCAATTTGTTTTGTCACCCTTCATCGAACATCGTTATATTGCGATGTTAGTGAGATGGTAACTATCAAGATAATTGCATTTTCTGAATAAAAAATGGTTTAAGTTCATTATGTGTAAGAATCATTTCAAAAAGTCTACTTATTAAAAAGTTATTGACCTAAACACCGCTCAGAGCGTTATTTTTTTTTAACACGTTAGCTACGTTAATGTGTGGATAGACCATTTGTAAAACGTGGTTTTAATTCAACAAAGGCCTTTCAATTCCTGATTTACAAACTCTATCCTTCCATTAGACATCAATTTTATCCTGTTTTATCTTTATATCGTAAATTTTCGTGCATTTTGATAAATTAAAAAGGTTTGGGCTATAACTCAAATTTCCTTACGGGATTTTAACACTTTACCTGGCCCACCACCTCTCATTTCTTGTGTGATAATGAAACTCAGATATGGATAAAACACTTATTGTTTAAGAAATATAGCTCATAAAACACATACCAGGACATATTCTAAACAATAATTCAGTTTCGATATCGGACACTGAAACTATGCTACTTTTAATAAATATATAACGGACTTTTTGCCGGGCCTGTATATTCAACTATATGTTTTTTTTTAAATTTAAATTTTTTAAGCCTTAACTAATGTATTATGTTGACTATACCCGTCAAAAAAAGTAACCTATATTTTTTCCAGTCCGATTTTTAATCAACTTATAACGATGTTGCTAAAATAAAATTTTGCATACATACAGTTTAACCATTTGTTAACACAAGTATTAATTTAGATTATTGCTATTGTTTACCATTTTCCTACAATGTGTGAAAGAAGTGAGTGGGGTATGCAAAATTCCACGCAGAATCGATGTCCAGGCATGCATTGTGTGCTTGAAGTGATAGGCTCTAAACTCTTTAGAATTTTCTCATTTACAACTGTGTGTATCAACATTTCGTGTAAGTCTGATGGTCAAGTATCAATTTATGACAAATCATTACTTTTTATCCGAAACGAATAAAACTATAACCATATTGCAGAGTAATAAAGAATATTAACAAGAAACCGTCAGAACGATATCATCGAAAACCAGGCGCAGGGCGCGTTTAACATTAGCGAATTTATGGTGGATCAGGTCCCATAATTGTTAATGTTTATAATGAATAGCAGTTAAAATTACATTTTCGTCAAGAGATCGAAGATAAAATAGTAGTTTGATGGATTAAAGACGCAAAACGGGAATGTCCATTGATTATGCACGGAATTTTGCATACCCCCGGTCCATACTTTGACATATTGTGGGCATTTTTAAAGCAAAAATATTACTCAAACTTCACATTCATGTTACCAGTTGGTTGGACTAAACCTATGCAAAATTTCATTGTTGTACGAATCGAGAAAGTTGAAAAAAATATCTTTAAAAAAAAATAAGTTTCTTTTTTTGACGGGTTTTATATTGAAAATATGTATTGCATATGGTGATTATGTTTGTGAATTATATAAACTTCCTGTCAATCATTTGCACATAGTGAGCTGTATAGCCTATATGTTTTTTTCCCAGAGTATGTCTATGGATCTAGGACGTTTGCATTAAGAGCTAAATTATGTGATATATTCTACGGGTCGTAAGGAGACTTGATCGACTTGACCCTGTGTGAATAAGTTATAAATGTATCATTTCCAGTGATTATCTCCAGTGCAAAATTAATTTCTTAATAAAGGCGGAGATATTGTCCTTATTAGTTCGTAGTGAGAAGTATTGTTGTAAGTGCTGACTATTGAGATGATTTACTGAAACTGTGTATAATTACGTTTATACTTAATAATAAAGATATACTACATGGGCAGTGTGCGGAAAGTGAAAAAAACATGATTTGATAGAGCTCTACGAAAAGTGAATTCTCTACATAGAATTTGTTTATGACTAAAAATCGCCAAATTATGGCGTTGTAATTTCACCATGTTACCCAAATTGGCAACCCATCAAATATTCACCCTTTGCCTGTCAGACTGCTTATAGATACCGGGATAACACCCAAAGATACGATAATGGATATTTATGCACAATAAATGCTTAAATAAAACAAAATAGACTTATAATGCACATCTAATAAAGTCAAGTAGCAAATTACTCATTCTTAGTTTGAGCTTGAAATTGAATCAAACATCATAAATACTGATGTGTTTAAAGAGAAAAAATAGCATTTAACATATTCAAAATAACCATTTGAATTCATTCATTATTCCTTATCTAGTTTCAAAAAATATTTATTTCATGTTGAATTATCTTGTTTAGTGGTAATGAGGGAGTTGAGCTCCTGACACAATGTAGTCATAAGTCGATATATGGCACATCTCAAATCAAATAAGATATAAATTTTATAAACTACACTATGATATGCTCTTTTTACGATGTCTGACTATGTACATGTAAACACCAAAACAGAAATGTTGAATGAAATTAGGGAATGAATGCAAAAAATAGTATATTCAATTGCTCTCAAACATAGCGGAAGAGGGTTTTACAGAAGTTCAGCAAATTGGACGCTATCGGTGTCATTTAAAATTTAATTTAAAAAAAGAACAATAGAGACGTGTCATTGTCGACCACTATTCTAACAAATATGGTTCACAAAACATCGGTCTGGTTGAAAACATACACAAATCGTCAATTCCGGAATCCCGTTTGCACATATCCCCATCTTTTATAAACGTTTTGCATTTTTAGCGACAGTGTGGTATAAGTCATAAAGCGTAGGCTGGCGCGTCGCGGAAACAAAATAAACGCCTCGTCTCTTAATACCTGTGTGTGTAGGGGTCACCACTTTTGATAACGCTTGTTGCACTGATACGGTCACATAGCTTTTTGAGGGTTTGTCGCTGGTCAGTTTAAGGTTGGCATTTGCGGGGAAAGGACGTATACATTTTTGATCTCATTGAATCTCAACTTATTTTAATTTGGTTGCCAAAATCAAAAGGATAGCATCATGTCGACTGTGAGTATTGAATCATCCTTCGTTATAATTTATGTGTTTCTAAATATATATATATATTTTTTTTCTATATAAAGAGTTATATGTTGAATTTAAAAATTTAAGGCTTCAGCAAAAATTATGCTTTCTGGGCATACTAAAAGATGCTGAATGTTTGAAGCCCGGAGACGACATGGCTTAACAAGGGAAGGGCTTCTCATATATTTTAAATGTTCGTTTAAGCTTCTTTGCGAAGAGGGTCGTTTTTGATGTCATAGGCCCAGTGCAATAACGACAATTTAATATTGGAGATTGGAAGGGGTAATTGCATATATAGTCATTGGAAATAAACCGTCATATATTTACAATTCCGTACTCGCTAGTGTCAACGCCCCCTTTGAGGAAACGCCCCCTTCCCAATATCTGTAAAGTTTCTCTTTATACGACCCCAAGTAAATTAATTAAACATGATATATGTTTTACAATAATTTAAATTGCAGACATATCAAATAATGTTGTATGCCTGAAACCCAGATAAATTTGATACCAACATAAAATATATATCAGAACGGATGGGGGCGTTAATACGATGGTTTCTAAATACCCTCCTCGGTATATCAAATAATGTTGTATGCCTGAAACCAAGTTAAATTTGATACCAACATAAAATATATATTAGAACGGATGGTTTCTAAATACCCTTCTTGAGTTTTCATCCCCTATCTCATTTGACGTATGCGCAGATAAGCGCCCCGGGGTGTTAACTATCGCGAGTATGGTGCCAGATACATAAGATAGAATATATTTCCGGAAAATAAGCTACTTTATTCAGTGTGGTCTTAACTATTTGTTATATACATAACTGCATATTTCAAAAGCATATATGCCTTTTGACATTAGTTCTACATTTATTTAGAAAATAAGTGTGTTGTCTTTGGCTAGCCCCTTTGTAAAAGAATGTTCATACGTAATAGTATTATGGTTGACCGACCTACATTGTGTGTCCCTATTGTGAGTGAGACAAATAACTTCATGTGCTTTACACTTTGTTAAACTATTTTGCCGAAAGGGAATATTTCGGTATATCATTTTTTCTGAGAATTCTATTCAATTTAGAAATAAATAGGTGAGTTTGAAACTCCAAATAATGCTTATGTTACACGAAATTACATCATATGTTTAATGTTTATTAATAGATTCAACAAAAACAGATTGCGGCACTAACTGTGCCTAAAACTATGACTTTCGCATTTTGTGATGTCCGTTAAAAATCCATGATAAAGCAGCGATTTTATCTAATAAATAGCTGCATATATTTCAATTTGCTATTGTCCAGGTCTATATTCTTTATATATTTTTGGTTTTATTAAAGTCTTTTATGAATATAATTTTATGCTAAATTCTCAAAGAAAACACGCAAATATTGTAAACCCCCATATGTTAAGTTATGTAGCAATTAAATCGCAAACTATGCATCTACATGCGCACTAAAGTGACATTTATTTCAAGCACTTTAGGGTCATCATTACGCCGAGTGTACGTAAATGTTCGGTCCTCACAACTTTGACATTTTAAGCGAGTGTCCTTGCATGACAGTCAGCGACACTAAACATACGCTTCGCGACTTTTAAATACTTTTTTTCTGTATGCATATTTCGATTTTTCGGTGGCGAGGATGCATAATTATTATGCATATAGCAATTTTCAGAAGCATTCAACGCCATATTTTTATAATTGGTAATGAACATGTTAGCTCGAGCCTCGAGAAGTAAGGCGTTGGGAAAATACGAATAAATGCAATAAAATATTGACCCCTTGTGTAAAAGACACGTCTGGACCCTTAATTGTCAAGACACATCTGATTCAGCCCCTCCCGTATCGAAATGACACTTTGATTCTCTCAAAAACACATTTGCCCTTTGCAACGCTTCGACGACCTGTAAAAAACACTTTGACATGGTCGGAGGGTCGGAAGTATCCGTATGGGACCAACTGATCGAGACCCATGTGTCCGAAACTAGCGCATTATTTTGGTGCTCAAATGACCGCTGTTTTAAATGAGATGTTTTCATTCAGAAGTTTTGAAGCAGGAAAGGGTTTGGCATTTTTATATATTAAATGGGATTCCACAAAATATCAAAGTTCTTCTTTTTTTCTGCAATATATCAAAAAGTCAATTATTCCCTCTAAATCATCACCTGCTTAACATAACCAGGAAGCTATAGCTAATTAATACTTATGATTAGGGGTCCATATGCTACACGAATATGATTAGGAAAAGTGATTAATTATTGATTGATGCAGTTATCAGAAACCACCAGCCACAAACAAGTGCGTTATCTCATTTGTAATTATGACTCATTTCTGTTTATATTGTTAACAGCTGATAATCGATCCAAACCCTCACTCTTTTCTGATATTGAGCCAATTTTTGACACAACATTCGATAAGCAAAGTGGGTAAACATGGGGAGCCCAACGGAAAATATCACTATCTGTGCGTTCGGTCCAGAGAGTAAGTCCGCTTGATAACTTATCACCTGACTATTTTCGTGGTATCGAGCACTAACATGAGGACTCGAGACTGGTCAAGAGTCGGGTAAACATTCTCAGACTCATGTTTATGAGACAAAGGAGATTTTTCTGATACAGCCAGGTACAATAATATCAATTTGGTCCCTTTTTACAGCATTCACACTTGTGATTTACCACAGTTATTGTTTATGATCAACTGTATTGCACTTATAAATTATTAATAATAGACCAGTTACCAGTTGGACGGGCCAGTTGCAATAGATATAATTGAATATGATCACTTGAATATTCAGACATGTTTATTACAAATAGGTTAGGCATCAATAAAATACATGCTCACTAAGCTAGGGATATGAATTTCCAACCCTGCTTCTTCCAGCCCTCATTATTGTGTTGTTCAAAGCATACGGCAGATATTAACCAAGCTAACGTTTTATGGAAAGGATTTCAATCACCCCCACCCCATTCATCAGTAAATCAAATGCATTCAAATATGGGTTTCGAGGACATTGTAAATATCTTGATAGAAGCTCACCCCTCTATGCTCCGAACCTGAATCCGCCTCTGTATACATCTTCTACATATATATAAAAGTTTATTTTCCGTTCTACACTTGTTTTATACAAAACATTACTTATTAAATTCATACATCTTCTTCATCTGTGTTGACAGATTCCATACCCTGATGACTTCGACGCCGAAGAGTGCGCCAAGGAATTACACGGCGCCATGAAAGGATTGGGTAGGTTTAATAAGATTATTATAGAATCTACGCAAATAATCTATGTATCCACAAATGTGATGTAAGCTAGTGATGTCTCCGTCTGAAATTGTTATGTGTTTGCATGTGAAGTTTCAATCTTGAATTAATAGATCACAAGCTATTATTTAAGATCAAATATATATCTTTCTTGTAACTGTTTTATAAGAATTTATGTCGAAACAATTCGAAATCAAATGTTATGTATCGTAAAGTATTTCATGTCAACCATTTTCATTTTCTATGCAGGCACGGACGAGGATCAAATCATCGAGATCATCGCTCGTCACCCAAACGAACAGCGCCAGGCCATGAAGGAAGCATTCACACAGTCCTTTGGCGAGGTAAAATATGATAAATGTATATTCATTTATTGTGAATATAACGATTGGAAGCTTAATCGAAAAATGTTTTCCTTAGCTAACCCTGTCGTCTAATGTTTTTTTTTATTTGAAAATCGAAAACAAAAACGCCACTTGCTTATAAAAATGCATGGAGCGTTTTGGCAGCGATCTGAGTTTCCTAAACGGAATACATTTGAAGACAGGGATTGTTATTAGCATATATAGAAAAAGCGTCAAATTTCTTCTGTCCTATATAAGATTGAAAATCACATGTAAAGGATGGTTTAAATTTGTAACACATAAAAGCTCTTGAGTGCTTTGGGTTGGAATCTGCTTTATTGCAACATATATTTTTCAAATTTAGCAATAAATTTACTAAATTAGCACCAAGACAAGGTTTTTTGGCTACACCATAGGGACAAAAGTAAATAGGGGTTTTACCTTGATGTCTTTTCTAAAGAAAGCATAGCGTTCAAAAGTAAAACACCCACATAATTGTCCTGTCACGGACGACAGACATCTTTCATGAAAACTGTGTGTGGGAATGCAAAATATTTCGACCGAGACACTGTTACATACTTATTTATATAATGGATAGTTATGGTTAAGGGTCCATATTAAGCAACGTTAAGCGCTGAGAAAAAAACTGTCTTGACTTTGGATTTAATGGATTTAAAGAAAGCATTGTTTCCGGTTTAAGCAAAAACATATTTTCCCCGTATTTCTGAACTAATAGTCTTAGAGAATATTATATCTAATGAATAAAAACTATTTTGTTATAAAGAAATTAGTTTTTTATTAATTAGTTTGCCATTCGATTAATCATATGGTTGAGTAGGTGTCGATGAATAAGCCGTAATGAAATTTTCAAGACCAAAAAACATAGTCCACAATCCTTAACCTTACCCTAAAAACCAATAAAATGTTAAGGCAATTAGTATGAGTTTATGGGTAAGGTAAGCGGACGCTATCGGACCTTGCACACTGACGTAATTTGAAACTATATAATCATTGCTTTATGCTTAATGAGCCATAATGTATATGGACTTTGATAATTTCCGCATTTCATCTACATAGGATTTGGAAGACAAGCTGAAAGGCGAGCTTGGAGGAAAATTCGAAGATGTCACAATGGCACTGATGACAAAGCCCCGTCTCTATGACGCCAGACTACTCCGCGAAGCAATGAAGGTACGATTTACTCGGCTACCCCTCACTCACTCTTTATATTATACCAAAATCTGTCGCAACTGTTCAAAATTCTTCAGGATTCGCGCCTGATACATCATGAAAATGATCATTCAATATGCAAATTTTACATTTATGCTCCATTGAGACAATAAATATTATTGGTGTTTAAATGTTGGACTTAACTGATCGCCTTAAGCACAAAAATAAGTTCCAGCGAAATCTAAATTTTTAGTTCAACCCTCATCTTTAAAATGCAATATATTTTATTTTCTCCTTGCTACAGGGCCCCGGTACCGACGACACAGTACTGATAGAAATCATGTGTGGTCGCACCAACGATGAGATCGAAGAAATCAAAGCCGCATACACCGAAGGTAGCTTTGATGCACAATAGAATTCTCTAACAAGAAGTCCCCTCTCGCATACATTGGTCTCAACCACGATTGACATAAACGAACGTTTTTTTTTTCAAGCATGTAATTATTGCACATAGCTATGAATATACAGTTGAACCTCGTTAAATGTAACGCTCGGGTTTCCAGCTTTTCTTCGAGTTATGGATAACTTGAAGTAAAGTTGCAAACTCGAGTGTTCCTGTTAGCGAGATTCGGCTTTACCTATATATGTATGTGCAATCATTATATAAATAATACGTTTTTTAACGAAATGATAAGGAAATATTCACCACAATTACCGGACCGTATCACCTGTTTATACTCAGCTGCTAAAACTACATACATGTATGTTCTATGTTCTTATTAACATGGGTTCTTGTATCTCTCGAGTATAAAAAGAAACTGGTTCGGTTTAATTAGTTCTATTCAGTTGGTGGGGCAATTCCCATATTGCGTCCCAAATATAAAACTTGTGTTATTCATTGTCATTCATTATCCATGCGTCCCAGCAGCACTGTACATAGCGGTATTAATTGGACTCAATGTAGAATTTTCATTTCCATTATATTAATGATAAAAAACTGGTATAACTTAAATAAGTACTTTATGATTTTCGAAAATTGCCAGTTACAATGAGCTGCTATATTTTCATTTTATGTGTTGGTTATATCGGAATTAAGTTCCTAAGTGTTTAGTTTTATTCGAATATTTATTATTTGTAATACGCTCATGCCTTTCAGTCTCTTTAGATAATGTTAAATACCATTCTGCGTATCTTTAGAATTCGAACGGGACCTGATGGACGATCTCAAGAGCGACAGCACCGGTACCTTTGAGAAGATCCTGGTCTCGCAATGTAACGCGGGAAGAGACGAGGACGGCGATGTCGATTGGGACCAGGCCAACGAGGACGCGCAGGCCATCTTTGATGTAAGGAATATATCTCCAGGTTTTATTACGAACAGGTTGAAACACTTGAGACTATAAGTCAAAATTGTTCTAAATTAGGAATCATGTGATGATACATGTGATGGTCGAGTGTTCATTGCGGGTAATTTACCATGAGCACACACATTGTATATGATATAAGGACCTTGTAAAGAATGTGTGTCATCAATTTCTATATCTAAGCTTACTTTAAACAAGTAAGTTATTTGTAAGATAAAAACTGAGATTAGTAGGTTTAACGAGTAAAAAAGACGTATCATACCTTGAGTGTGTATGGCTCAATTCCCAGGGATGATACTTGAAATTATTTATTGCAAAATAAGATGATAATGGAATATCATTATCATATGCATATTTTACTGCGTCTTGATTAATAAACATTTTGCTTACTCACAGGCTGGCGAGGCACAATGGGGCACCGACGAGGCCGTCATCAACTCGGTCCTATGCACGCGCAGCTACGCACAATTGCGGGCGACGTTTGAGACGTACGAGAATATTGCGGGCAAAGACATTGAGGAGGCGATCAAGAGCGAAACACATGGCAACACGCAGGAGGGATACCTTGCTATCAGTGAGTTTCATGGAAACTATTTTGAATAATTTTGGTTTATACATAAGGTGTTAATTTTTAAATCAACGAGAAATAATGAAGGAAAATGTCGATATTAGTTGGTTTTGCAGGAATTGTCTGTATAATAACCAACCCCTACATGTTTAACTATTTTTGAAGAGTAATCGAATGCAAGAGAGACACGTATGCTAACGAATTCGTGTAATGAATTACAAAGTTTTCCGTGTTTTTTTTTTAATCGAAAATTCAGACTTAATACGTCAATACATCCAGTTAAAATAAATATGTTTAAAAAACATATCCACAAAATCGCATTTCAAAATAATGTGAACAATCATAAACCAACTTGTATTCACTTCATTAATCTTCTCTTACAGTTCAATACGCCAAATCACCCGTGATGTTCTTCACAACGAGGCTCTACAAGACGATGAAGGGCGCGGGCACCGACGACCCGGGACTCACTCGTATTGTCGTCACCAGATCTGAGGTTGGTTTAAAGGTTATTGCTGCTCATATGCTTTGCGTACTAGTTGAATCGTCCATGTTTTGATCTTATGACGTTCATCAAATTCAATGGTCGAGTTTGTTGTTTAAGGGTGTTAGTAACGATATTTCCCATTAGCTTTTTTGGTAAAAATCCAATCCTTCAAAGCAAGCCAAAAAACACAGCATCACACTAACGTTGCCTTTGGGTTGCATATATAGGTTTTGCGACGTCACGACAACGAATAATCATAATGTCCATGCGATGTTTAAGCATCCGCTTTGCATTGATATCCACGTACTCTCAAATGACACATATTTTACGACGTCGTTACATAGGCGTTAGTGGGAAATCCACGTATACGCTTCAAAACAATAAACATACATGTATATGTTTTCTTTTTCAAAATTCCAGGTTGACCTTCGCCGCATCAAGAGGAAATTCTTCGTCACCTACGAGCAATCGCTGTACGAATGGCTCGACGGCGAGGTGCACGGCGACTTCAAGAAGATGCTCATGGCCGTGTGTGGTATTGAGAATCCCGAGGAGGATGAGTAGACAGTAGGGATAGAAGATGTAAATTCCAGTTAACGGTGGACACTGAAATGTGCAATGTAGTATTAGCGTGGAGTCTCTAATTGGGGATTCTGCATTTTGTATATTTTGAGTAGTGTGATCAAAAACAGATATATAGAAGCGATTATGTATTTACCTATTAAATGTTTTTACTTATTAAATCGCTGGATGTGAATATTGAATTCAATATTGTATGATCATGTGGATGGAATACATTGAACAAATCATTCATATTAAGTACGAAGCTTTTTACCTGTTATGCCAATGTTTACCAATAAATTATTCAAACGCCTCTAAATTGTCGTTAAAATGTCTGAAAACAACTGACTGCAACCGAAAACTTCTATGTTCTTTTTCGCCTTTTAGCCCAAATACAATAATCTAGTCTTATATATGCCAATGTGTTGATTGTTAATTGCAGAGTTGTTAAAAAATATTAAGTTAAATTATTTGTTAGTTACGTTTTAAACTTAGATTTTGCTGGCAAAAATGTGTCTAGACAGTTTGCAAAGTTTGATTTTTTTAAAATATTTGTTGTACTACAGAAGTTACGAGTCGATCACCCAACTGTGATTCGCTTGAATAAAAAACAAAATACAATACTTGTTTTGTTTATTTTTTTCATACTTAATTTGATTTTTATTATATCATTATCTATTCGACTGAATAGTTCAATATATATTGAGCAACATTTTTGGCATTGTTTAAATGAGTAAGTAGGGAAAATAACATATATCATATTAGCAATGTGACCTTTTTTTGTTGGGTCGCAAATTAATTTCTTGCCGAGGGATTAATAGAATACATAACTTATTATAACTGCTGATTGCTATTCAATTGCTGAATGTAAGCAGTTGAACATTTTCTCATTTTTCCTGCATTAATTCAATACCCATATGTACTCGGCATTCGCCTCAATAATTTATCGCAATATTTTATCATCATTAGTCACATTTCCCTAAGACGACTAGGGTTTATGATATTACTATTACTCGCATAAGATAAGCAATATACTGTATACTGTAATTGCACATCGCGCAGGACTACTCGATTTCAACTGCTTTATTTGCATGAAGAAACTAACAATTGTTCACCCTTCATCAACAAAATCCAGAAATTAAGAAAATTTTAACAATATATGAAAACCAAATAAAAACAAGTATTAAACAGAATAAACGAGGAATACAACATTATTATCAAAATGCAGTTCCCAAGGTTGATCATAGTGTATACTATAATGATGTTCATTTCATCAATAACTGTTTTTCTCCTATCCATTTCAATTGCAATCAACCAAGGATACATTATAGAAATCAAAATCAGCCCTTCGCGTGCCACGGACATCGAGGATATAGTTCACACTGGAACGTCAAATAACGTTATTAATAACGTTGATTTAAAAGTAGAAACTGATGATGGAAATAAGGATATACTTAGGGTTCTCGATGATGAAAACGATGAATTCCTTATCCATGCCGTTGTGACTGAGCAAACTATGGAAGATATTCATTTGACATATAACATATCCAGTCCGGAATACCAGTTACGAGAACCAACCAATGGAAGCGTAATCTGTGAAGCATCAGATTCAATAGTACACTCAAAACCAATGCTTACGTTATTCACCACGTTTTATGATAATCCTGAGAAATTTTACATATTCAATAACACGCTTACCGTGTGGCACCAGTTACAACCGGAAGTCGTGTCCATCTTATACGTGACACCGAATGAAAACAAAACTGAACCCTATCTTAACTATCTAATAAACCGCGCTTGTGATCTTGGTTGGAGTGTACTGATATCACCCGTGGGTAACCATAGCAGTTATCCGATATTGACCGATATGTTTCTTACGGCGTATGAACAGACGGAAACGCAATGGTACTGTTATGCTAATGGGGATATTCTTTTTGATGATACGCTTGTGGCGGCTCTGAAGATTTTGAATCGCCACCAATCTTTTGTTATGCCGAAGAGTTTGATTATCGGGCAGCGACACGACGTAGAGGTAATATTAATTCGAATAAGCTAAGAATAAGTCGGAATAGGTTGAAACTTAAATAAAATATGTTTGTCTTTGAAATTGCAACACCGCAAATATTGAAGAATATTCCGGCTTATTCGTTTGTAATTAGGTGCTTTTAAGAAGTATCATATATGATTGCTTATACAAATAAAATGCTCATTTCTATTTTTACATAAGATTTGTTATATAAGATATGCACTGTAATTCATATTACACTTTTTGTCATAATTGTATTTACATATAGGACATAATATGCCAATTATCTCTTAATTTATTACTTAGCTGAAGTTCAACACTATAATCGAATCCAAGGACGATGTACGGGCCTTGATAATCGACTCAATTCTGCATCCCACCTACGGCATCGATTATTTCATCACGCCCCGTCATGGATTCCCCTGGAAGGACACACCACCTTTGATAATCGGCAGGCCAGAAATCGATAATTTTCTGGTAACGATAATACTTAAAGTGACCCAGACATTTCGAAACATACTATTTACGAATAAAATGGAATTTAAAATCAAATCCATGCATGATTTGATACTTCAACTTCTATGGTGTAGTCATACACATAATCAAACGGAGCACATTATACTATCTGTTTTATAGTCGTTGTGACTCAATCATTTTATATAAACATGCCAGTAAAAATAATCAGTTTATGATCAAATAAGATAATTTATGATAGTTCGTAATTTGATGTAGAAAATTAGGCGCGGATTTAGAGGGGGCGCACCCGGCGCACGCCCCCTGTTTGGTCTTATTTGCAAGACAAAACTATAAATTTGCGCCGCCCCTCCCTCCCGGTTCAGCCTGATAATTTATACCTTTGTGCCCCCGTGTTCAATATTTTCTGAATCCGCGCCTGAAAATGATCTTCCTTCTTTCCACGCACAACAATGAATCATTGTCTCAACTATATCCTACCCGTTTTAACTAGTTATGGTTCGCGCGCTACCACTCACCGCACATCCGGGACATCGACGCCACGGACGCCATCTTGGCCATGCACCAGAGCACACGTGGCGCCAACCAAGGCTGGAAACACGTGCCCGAATACCAGTCCTACAACCGCGATCTCATTAACGGTTTGTTCTGATCAATGACTGTTACGGTTTAGGCACATGCCTCTTAATGAAGAACCTGTCTTGAAATTATTAAAACACGTCTTTTATCATTAGTTCTTACACATTTATTGAGTAACACATAACATGGTCATCAGGAAACTTATGTCGTGACGCAACCTCGTACGACGCGACTTGCAGGTGTTTAACAGCTTAAGGATAGGTGACAGATACTGATACATAGCTTTATTTTACAGGTTTCAATATATCTGGAACGGTGTACAGCACGCGTCTGGGCAAGACCACGTGCTTGTGGCATCGGCTTGGGCATTTGCGGAGTCCGCATTTGAAGTTGTATAAGCGCTTGATGCAGATTGATGCGGATAGTAAGATACCGTGTACGAAACATCGGTATATCCAGTTGCCAGCGGATTTATGAGGACGTTATGAAGAGACAATTTTTAAGAATTATCTTCTTAGTGAGATTCAAGAAAGGGTTACTAAATTAAATTGTAATGTACATCGAAATAATAATCATTTAAACATTAATCATTAAAACATAAATTAAAACATGTGTGTTTCAAGTTAATGAATTCTTTCGATGAAATCTTTGTTGTGTCAGTATTGTTACTTTCTTTTGTGGTAGACTATTTGTTAGTATCAGATCGTGCGCGTTTCTAACCTGACATGAAAAACGCTAAACGGTAAACAAAAATCGCATGAACGTTAAACGTTAACTGCAAAAATGTTAAACGTTAAGCGCTCAACGCTAACGTTAAACGCTAGATGGCCACATGAGAGAGTGGTATAAAACAACATTATAAGTGTTTATCACAATCACCAAGCTACCGTGACACCAACCAAAATGTATAATCACAATTGCTTCCATTAGTTTTATCTTAAATAAATTATTGTCTTAATTACAGTTTATTTTAATCAAATTACTCTTCAATCTTTCATTATAAAACACTTTATATGTACTATGTTGATCGCACATTGAAAGGCCACTTGAAGTAAGGTAGGGTGAAAAAGATAGGGTGGGGTTCATAAGGTCGAAGGGAAACAGGGAAAGGTGGACAGATAATTAGAGGGGATAGAAAGGAGAACGAGAGGGACGGAGAAGGTAGAAGAGAGTGGAGGGAACTTACCCAAGCAGCAAAGGAGGCGGCTCGGAAGAGAACGACCATCGGACCTCATACATGTATGTGTCGGATAGCCACAACGTTAGTCGCTTCCAGGATGTGGGCGCATTGAAAACCAAATTGAATATCAATCTCATTAAATTTGTGATATATTATCTTGAGCACTTAGCTCAATGGTGTGTAAAGCTGCATCGTCCAAAATTCGTTTTTAATTTGCGGTTTCCAACACCATTACGTTAATGTATTGAAATATTAATGACTATATGTTTTAGTGGGTGGTTGGCTGGGTTTGGTAAATAAATATGTAAAAGTTACACTGCCAAACAATACAATTCAATCACATAAAATTAATCTACAACGGGCCCAAGATCGTCTATAGTTGCCCTAAACCTTTTGACATATTGAATCAGATGCGGCCATGTGAAATAATCCTAAATAGAATTCGAACTTCCATTTAATGACAACTGCTGGACCTATATATTTGATATAATATAGGTATGCTATTATAAAATATGATGTTAAATTGTCGTATGACAACATCCGATTCTCCCGTCTATTGAATCAAGGGATCGAGCCAATAACTTAACAAATGCAAATATCCAAACATAGTTTTTTTGAAATTTCGCTATTGGCAATATTGATTATATGTAAACAGTCGCGCGCGTTCCTACTCCGAAATGAAAGGCGTTAAACGCTAAACGATGACCGCATAAACAATAAACGTTAAGCGATAAACGGTCATCTCAGAAACGCTTAACAATTAACGCTAAACGTTAAACGCTTAACAATATCTGGCTACATATGTGAGTGATATTTAAGGAACATCATTATGATTGTTACACACATCAATAAGAATACATACGCTACCGGGGAAACAACCAAAATTCACAAGCACAAGTGTTTAAGTGAGTTTTATTTCATATTAATTAAGCCTCATTCATGTAAAATAAAACACATTTGAACATATACCTGCCCTAACCATGTGACAAAAGCGCTAAACGTTAAACGCTAAACATCAAACGCTAAATTTTTAAATTGAAACCCTTCAACGTTAAACGCTAAACGATAGAAATAATGTAGGGTTAGAACCGCGCGCCACTGTAGATATGAATTATACTGTGGCCTCCGGAAAACTTTTATCGAGACAAAATCAAAAGAAAATAGTCCAACAAATATTTTCGCTGACATTTTTAAATTCAAGTGGCGGCCACAGCATAGACTCTAACATTTCCTTGAGGAGATTTGGAATATAGAATATAGACTACCAGGCATTCTTTATCAAAATGTGAAGCATCAATCACAGCAGATCTATTGGATACAAGGTCAACGTAAAGTGACAATCCCCTGATCTGTGCCCTTGTCTGTATTCGTCGTACGAAGGAAACGATATAAAATCATAAAATCATAAAATGAAATAAAATGTCACAATGGACGCGAATTTTCATAATAAGTCCTTTATTCTCTTTATTTTAAGTTGTTTATGACTTTTTTAAAACTGCTCGGGGAAGGTCAAAATATTACCAGGACATTGCAGGGCATTGCCATGTAAAGACCATATACCCTATTGTTAGCCATGTATACAATGTAGATACTATTATCACATAGTCTGATCACGTGTTTTTTTAACTCGACTATTTTAACAGCATTTAATAATAGTATCAAACCCCTGCCTCGCAGTGTCAACTTTTTCAAAGTAATTCAATAATACATAAGCCTTGTGACATGCAATAAATGTTCAGATCATTATAACATAGACAACATTTCTATGTAGAACTCCTAACCATTAAATGCACCACCCTAAAAATGCGACCAGTTTTTGAACCACTTTTTATTCTTCCTATAAATAGCACAACAAGTATATGTATTTACACCAAAACATAAATTATGGTCATGTTTTATCAAAAATGGCCATAATTTATATTTTTGTGTAAAAAAATATACTTGTTGTGCTTTTTCTAGGAAGAATAAAAAGTGGTTCAAAAACCGGTCGCGTTTTTAGGGTGGTGCATTTAATGGTTAGGAGGTCTACCATACTTCATCACATCTATGTTTATCCTTCACATAAGTGTTTCAAAGTCCTACCTGCGTATAACATGATGCGTATCTTAATTTGACACCAGCGATAATAACATTGTTTTGTCATTTGACTTGCAGTTTTGGTGGATATATTACACCATTGTTGTGCTTGACTTATTGTTGAAAATAACGTTAAAGCAAGTTATTATATGGCTAACTTTTTCGTAACATAATTAAAATTTGAATTAAACAGTTATTGTGCTGGATACGATATCGGTTAGTGAACCATT
>LQRL01085676.1:49056-59109 GCA_001703475.1 Hydroides elegans
TAAACCAGTGTTTTACTTGTAGATTTTTGTTTACACCGTCATGGCTCTCGCTGAAGTTTGTGGTTTTAATAATTTAAATGTGTCTCGAAAGGCATCACGTATATATGATGAAGAAGAAAATGCCGATTCCATAGATGATGTATTGAATGACGAAAGATTTGAGCTTCCACCAGGAATGAATGTAAGTTTCTCTTATTATCGCTCACAATTATTCGGCATTTTTTCTTTTCAAAACTAGTCAAGTCCTTTTACTTCCATTTATTTGATTCAGTAAAACATGCATGATTGTTGGTATATATGTTTTTTGACAACCTTTATTTGTTTGCCCTCGTGAATTATCAGAATACCATGTTGTGGTTCATGCACCATCCTGCGAACTCCCAAATTACAAGGGCAGGAAACCAATCTCGAAAAAAAATCTTGCTTTTTTTTCAATATTTTTTTAACAAAGCAATGTCAACAAATAAATGAAACGGCAAATAGAAGAGGGATCAATATTATATCATAATATGTGAAACATGAATGAGGACAGTTAATCTTTAATGAGTACAGACACCTTTTTAAAAATCACTTCCTGGTTCAATTCGTACGTCAGGGTCGGAAAGAAGCTCTGATTGGTTAATTTTGTAAACAAACCATATTATCGCCCACTAAGAGAACGATAACTAAAAGCGAAAATATGTTACAAAATGTTATTTCTTATACATATTACCAGATATTAATGAAACTGCATCTTGTGAATATATGGAAGAAGTGTCATATTTGTCACTCAGCGATAAATACGTTTTTCATCACTTTGCGAGAAAAAGGTTCTTTCCGACTCAGGACGATACCCCTGTATATCATAAAAGCCTTAGACTGATACTCGATAGAAGTTGTTTTCATCTGACCGTCATGCGATATTTCGAGAACATAACGACATAAATGCTTCAATGTGTGGCTATGGAAATGCATATGTGTCTTTAATATATTCGACAAACCAGAAGTTGTCGTATTCGGCAATTTATCCAAGAAATACGTTCAATTTTCGACTAAATCCGATAAACCGACAATCTGATAATGATACCTGGTAAAAACAGTTCACTGTTCATAGAGTATCTCGGTGTTGGACGGAAAATTAAGGCCTGTATCGCCACTAACAATTTTTGGATCTTTCGATTGTACGGTCCAGGACTTATGAACAGGGTGGGCTATCTTCAAGACACGGTTATGAGCTAAACGATTGGAAACAATCGATAATAATTAGAAAAAGACGATAATCTGTGTACCTTTAGCCAAAAGCTCTTCCGAATTTATGGTCGATTGCGGCCTTGCCTTGTTACATACATAATGATCCATTGTTCATTCTATGTTTAAATTTAGGCTCGAAATAAATTAGTAAGTGCCTTTGGATAGTATCACGTAAAAATGACAAGTTTGATTAGAAGTTAGAAATCCATAGATGTCCCTATATACAAGACCAATTTAATGGAGATTGCGAAACATTCAAACGTCATTTCGCAGATGGATTTTCAATATTTTGGAGAACAAATTGCACCAGATGTCTTCAGATGCATATTTCTTCCAAATTAGGGGAGTGCGATCGCAATCGGAATTGGTCACCCAAAAAAGGGGTAGTTATGAACACTCCTATTAGAACTAAAAAAAAATATTTTTAGAATAGATTGATTCACAGTAAGTTTAACCTCAAGTATCGGTTATGCCTATATAAAAGCCATTAAACATATATATATAATATGTTATAGCAAGGTACGAAATTCGATCTTTTTGCGCGCAGCCACCTCAGGGGCTCGAACCAAAAACCCGGTAGCCCGAATATATGCATGTATATTATTTGTAGATGATTTGAGAACTTTGGGGGCCCTTCGTGCCCCAAGCCTCAAAACACGGGGGTCATTTGTAAAATCGGGTCTCGAGCCCCCGGGGATTTCGAGCCTTGTTATAATAAGCATTTGATTTTTCATCCATGTTTTTTTTTTCAGCCTACAGAATTTCTTCGGCCATTTACTGATGCGAGTAGTGATAGCAATGTCAAGATTCACTTTGAACATGGAACAACTACACTTGGTTTCAAATTCCAACACGGCGTCATCATTGCTGTCGACTCACGAGCTACCGCTGGCCAGTGGATTGGTAAGTATAATCATTTACAAATGGTATGGGACATTTTGGAGGTTTAAAAACATGCTGTAGTAATTGAAAACTTGAAGACAACTCTTTTTCTCAATCTTGACTTGAATCCGATCTTATATTCCATACATGAATGCTCGAATTTCAGAATGTTTATCCCAAAATAAAGCTGACCAAAATCACAGGTAAAGCAAATTAATATCGCTCAAAAGACGAGGTGTGGATATAGCCGATATGTTTTATGTTTGTCAACGAGATAAGACTATGCGTGAAATCTACATGTTTTTGCCCCATGAAAATTATGTATTTCAGCAACATGATGTCATTCATGAATTTAACTTGAATTTATACGATTAAACATGTCCTGCTTATGCACAATTGTGTTCACTAGTTTAAATTAAAATCTTAGTCAGGTTCTCGGACTTATGATGAATCAAAAGGTAAGGTCTATGTACTTTTTGGAACAGATATTTAATTTTGCCTATATTACCACCACCAACCACAACGGAGCGATGTATATGTATTTATAACGTCAAACATCGTCGATGCGGCAGAGTTAATGTTTATATTGTTAACAGTTGTACATATAAATGAGTGATTGCCTTATGTTTTTTTTTGTTGCGTGGCGAGGAGCATTTTTGTGCTGTACATAATGGTTCTATATTTTTTTTTTAATTGAAGTGCAACTTGGTCTCGAATGGCGAGTATCAATATATCAATTAAATTTTAATTTTGCATGCAAGTAAGTTATGTAAATACATTTAAGTACAGATGCTGGGTCTACTCAGGTATTTGTGTTTGACACGAACAATAAACCCTAACCCCTATTTAGGATAAGTCTAAATAGGTACACATTTTTTGTCCGATGAAGACCATGTGAATATAGAATGACCCAATGTACACAGATGTTTCTTTAAACAATATCTTAGACATTCATCACTGTAAAATAAAGGAATGAAATATATCGCTACCTGTATATACTTTAAACGTATACTTAGAACAAACACGATTTCATAACAATAATAGTCTAAAAGCTATAAAATTACTCACATCTGTTGATTACAACCTAACCTTTAAATTTCAGCCTCACAGACGGTGAAGAAGGTGATTGAGATCAACCCGTATCTGCTGGGCACAATGGCCGGAGGAGCTGCCGATTGCTCCTTCTGGGAGAGGCATCTCGCTAAAATGTGCAGGTGCGAATATATGGATGTCATCTTTAAAGACTTAATTATACAAATATAAGCCTTTTACTATGTTTTACTTTTATTATGTGCATCAGGTCAAGCTTTGCGTATAAATGCAAATTACTGCAGATAAATCAATTATCTGTATAAGCAAATTAGTATTCATCGTTTTCTTAGTAATCAAGCATATTTAATAAAACAAGTTGACATCATGAATACACACGTATTATACATGAATGATAACCATCGTTTCATATTATTTTGAAAAGATATCACTATAATATCATGATGTTTCAGAATATACGAACTGAGGAACAAAGAAAGGATCTCGGTGGCCGCAGCTTCCAAGCTTCTCTGCAACACCGTCTACAACTATAAGGGCATGGGCCTCTCCATGGTAAGTCACATTCATATTTAGAGGTGCTACCATCAAAGTTTTTAAATTTATGTTTTCAGAACAATTTTTGCCTCGTGATAGCTATTTAAGTATTAGAAAATATATTGATACGTGTCTATTGAACCTAAACCTATTCATTATTATTAGTGTGATTAATCTCTGAATCGATTAAGTTTTTGTCTACAGAAATGTTCTCAAGATAATAGTTCATTGGACAGCAACCCCACCTTCAAACTCAATATTGCTTGTCTTCCATTTTCCCATCTTTTATCCCTATCAGGGCACAATGATCTGCGGTTGGGACAAGAAGGGCCCTGGCCTCTACTACGTGGACAGCGACGGCACTCGCCTCACAAACAACCTCTTCTCCGTGGGCTCGGGAAGCACGTACGCCTACGGTGTGCTTGATAGTGTGTACAGATGGGACCTGAGTGTCGAGGAGGCATGTGAGTTGGGACGCAAGGCCATCTACCATGCCACGTACAGGGACTCGTACAGTGGTGGCATCGTAAGCTGTGAGTACAAACCCCGGTTTCTATAATCTTTCGAAACTGAATTGCTACTTTATAAATTTGTACATGTGTTTGATTAAATAAACCTTTAGTTTACTTGGTGTTTTCGATAAAGTAACATTTTTTTTATGCTACTAGACATCCATAATGCGTCTCCTTTCTCTTGTGTACTCATATAATTCGATATTTTCATTGAGCAAAGATTAATGATTTGCTAATACTTCTCCTAAATGCGTTTAACCTTATTTTCTAGTGTACCACATGAAGGAGACTGGCTGGGTGAAGGTGTCGATGGACGACGTCAAAGATCTCCATGAGAAATACAGCAAAGAGAAGAAGTGAACAAACTAGATACTTTCGTTGAACACTCCATGTGCTTATAAACTGTCATGTGTAATAAAAGGTTAAGTTGAATGTGATTTGATTGTTTCTTGTTGTGACAAGACTCAAGCGAATAAAATCAAAATTGTTATACAGGTATTACTGTGCAGTTCACTTAAATAAGGATTTTAGATGAATAAGTTAAAAATATACCGTGATAGGAGCAATCACAAAATATATAAGATAAGGCTATTCCATCCATGAAAAAGTATACACCAACTACTAGATAATTTAAAACAAGTAAAGTTGGCTTTCTTCAAGAATGTTACTTGAATTTGATTTAAATATTTTCCATGGCATTATTATAGATATATTCTTAACAAATATCGGATCATAATTTAAAGTATTTTGTTGCAAGACATGCATCATACGTTGAATTTTGATGTCAGAAATAAAGCATTTAAAATGTAGGCCAATTTTTTAATGTGGTTTTCGTATTCTTTATTTCAATTATAAAAAAAAACACACACACACACACATAAGCCACGAGTGCGGAAACTGCAACATTCTGGATTCTCACCAGAGCCTATTGGAGAGTTTGTGCATGATCCAGTTTCTTTTAAATAATTAAAATTTCTTTTTGACATTTTATCATTTTAAAAAATATCGTAGTATCAAAACCACAACTTTCCATTCCATTATCAATATCTACTTACAAGGCGAAGCGATATAATTTTACATATGTTCTTAGTCTATTATCGCAAGATTCTGCATTAAAAAGTAAAACAAAATAAAGAAACGAGGAAACTATGAAATTACGGTTTTTATTTTGGCATTCCATTGAAGTCAACTAATTGAAATATTAGCAACACAAATAATAAATGAACAATAAACGACTGTATAGCAGTAAGTAATAAAAGTATGAAATTAGTACTTTTTACGAACACAATTTCAGTTCCGAAGAGAAAAGATTTTGTGCCAAATCGACAAGGCAATAATTTGATTACTCACAGTGGTAGTTATCCTGATACAACATGAATGAACACTATAAATTAGCATGAACACAAGTAGCCATGTATAAGTAATATAACCTGTTTTAAGCAAAGACAAATAATTATGTTAAACATCTTATGGTGGGAATCCTATTAGGTCTAAAGCCAGCTTACGATATAAAGTACACAAATCTGTATGAATTTTAAGCGTTTTGAAAACAAATTAAGCGTTTTGAAACCTGTTGAATATATCGTAGCTTTAAGTTTAAATATATGGTCTGTCTGAATCGGATTTACTTTTATTTCCTGAACGTTTGTGTTTTAAAAAAATCACAAATATATGAAAACAGTTGATATTTATTCAACACTCTCCATGTACTCTCAATCTAACAAACTTCTTTTGAATCAAAGAAACAATCTACACCTATATCACAACCTTAGACTCACAAAATAAATGCATTTTGTAAAAACACGTGAAGTAATAACCATATAAATGAACATTGCAATATTGTTGATTGTCTCGATCCACTGTTTAGCATTGCATTTGATGGGTCTAAAATAAAAACAAAACAACATTTATATTACGATATGATTTGAATTTTCAATAAATTAATTCAAATTATTTTTTGTTTATGCACATATTAGTGCTCTGTGGACGTTTGAGAAAAAACAAGCGAATGGTCAAGTGTCTGTATGTATCTTAGATAATAGCATAACTTGAGTATGCTTTTCTAAAGTAATCAATTCAAAATTCTCGCACTTACCTATGGTTGAAACTATCAAGGGTTTCGTAACTGGTAAGCTTTTAGCTCGATCGCGTTCTAGATCAACATGTTCCGTATGTAACTTCGGTTTAGTAGGCTTGGGTTCGGGCGGTTTTCGTGGTGCATCACCCACACACTGGTCCGGACCAAGCGTCGCCGGACATCGCGCGGCTTCGGTACTTGTCGCATCTATAAAACGTCATCAAATATATAAAGAATATTTATGTGTTGGTGGTTTTATATAAATTTAATAACAATTGAATCATATCAAAGTTATAAAACTATAAGATTGTTGATTTTTTTACATCTGTTCATATGTCATTTATGCACTGCTTGTTACTTCAATACGAACAAAATGCGTTCTCTATTGAGCTCACCAGTTGGTGGTTGGATATCTAGTCCACAAAGAGACGTCATGCGCTGAAATGTCTGGTTGGAATAAGGCATCTCGGGATCAAGAGGGCGCAATTTGCCCCCACCCAGTCGCTCTAATGTCACCATGTACTCCTGTCCAATTTCCAGGTTGGTTTGCAGACATCCTGGTGGGATAAAACCTATATGAACGGACAAAAAAGTGATAAATGAATATGCAAACTGACGTTTATGTTGTTTCTCAGAATCGGATGTTTTATTGCATCGATAACTTTATGTTTTGTTCATAGAAATTAGATTATCATTGTAAAACATCTTAAGAGCATTTTAACCCCTTTTGGGGGTTAATGATAAAATGCTTGCAGAATCTTATAATAGGAAGCCATGCGATCTTCCTTTTGATGTTGGTTTTTAATGTACACTCTAGTCTTCATATTGCGCCTATACATGTTTCTCCCCTGCGGTCCTATTTGCACATTAACGCTTATCAAAATTACTTATGAATTCACTCACTATTGCACAAAGTTTGATTTTATGTTAAATGAGCCAATGCAGAAAAGGTTCTTTTCCTAAAGCATCAAGTGTATGTGAGATCGACCATCTTAAAATTAAAGGAAGGGATACAGGCACGGATCCAGAAAATGTTGAACCGGGGGGCGCAAACAGTAAAAATTATCAGACTGAACCGGGGGGGCGCAGATTTATTTTTTGGTCTTGCATATAAGGGCGAACAGGGGGGCGTGCGCAGGGTGCGCCCCCTCTAAATCCGCGCCTGGGATATGATACGCTCTTACGATTGCATATCTATCACGTATATGATCAGTTGCATATTACTCATTCAATAAAAAAAATGTTATCAATTTTTATTTTATCTATAGCAACAGCTGTATCTTTGCGAGCACTTTCAGATTCGCCCAATTGCTTTTGCTGCAAATGAGTGCAGTTCATTTATTAAATTATGGACAGACAATGCACGGTCCCCCAGGCATTCCATACAGTTTCCTGTCTAACCCCTTATCACTTTGTTTTCGATTGTATCATCTGTTTCATAAATCGTTTATGTTACGAGACTTATATTATATTTCTGTAATAATTAGAAGTCAAATTCCCTGCTTATTAAGATCTTAGGCATATACGTAAAGGAAAACGGGATATAGTTGTAGTCAATGTCGTTATAATTCAAAATATATTAAATTAGGGGGAGGCTGGAGCGTCGGGTTAACAAAAATAAATAAATCATTAAAAATAGTTTAAACCATTACAAAGTGTTACAGAAGATGTAAGGGGTCTATCTTATTTTTGAGAATTTATTTAATATAGTTCAGGTCTTTGTATATAGACTATGTCCAGTTTAAATAGGCTGGTTCCATGTATTCATATTAAAATGCTTGTGCTTGAAATCGCGCTTTACCTAGCATTTAGTCTCTGTAGCTCAAATCTATAATCCTGTTACATACATCCGGAACTAACAATTTTATTGGTCTATCTTTTGGACATGTTTTATATCATGACATTGCGATATCCGCATTTACCAGGCACTTATTGCCTTTTTGAGTCTGCTCCAGTTAGAAATTATCTGGGTCAATTTTTATCTCCTGAGGAACTAATTTGATTGTTGCCCCACAAAACCTAGGGTGTTCTAGATTGTCTTGCAATTATCGAGCAAGATCACTAGATATTAGCATTCAAGCATCCTGTAATATTCTTAAAATTGTGAAAGGCAAGCGATTGATTAAACAGTTTTGTTTATGTATATTGATACTGCTACGGTTATATAGAAATACACATTAATTATATGTAAAGTTTTAACTTTGCAAATTTATAGATAGATCCTTAATCATAACCGATGACAATCGCAACTGGCCATGAAAAATTGATGAGTTTATGTAAGCAAGGCCTTAAGAGATATCGATTATACACATGTGTTTTTGTAAATATTATTTGTCCTCCATCGCCGAGTTCACGCGAAGAGAAGGACTAAAGCATTCAGTCCCGTCCGCCCGTCTGTCCGTTACTGTCAGAATTATTTGGGCTATTCAAATAATGTTTTCTTCTCTGTACGTTGCATGCTACCAAAAATGATATTTGAAAGCAGCAATCGTTATTATCCCCGAGGATTATAATTATCCCCGTGGATTCGAGGGAATATAGGGTTGAGCTTGTCCGTCTGTCTGTCTGTCCGTCTGTCCCGTTTGATGTGGGGTACTTTGTGCACGCAAGTTTGGTATGAAGGAGTTGAGCTAGGGGTTTCAAATTTTATACACGTATAAACCAAGGTCTGAAGTTGTGCCTCGTCAAGGTTGTATCTCGATCGGTTGAAAATTATCGATTCCGGAGCACTTTAAAAATTGTCAATTTTAAACTTATTTTCAGATGCCAAGCACTTTGTGCAGGGGAGTTTGGTATGAAGGAATTGAGCTAGAGCTTTCAAATTTTATACACGTATAAACCAAGGTCTGAAGTCGTGCCTCGTCAAGGTTTTATCTGGATCGGTTGTCGATTCTGGAGCACTTTAAAAATTGTCGATTTAAAACTATTTTTCATATGCCAAGCCCCTTTTGCAGGCGAGTTTGATCTGAATCAATTGAGTTAGAGCTTTCAAATTTATTAAACGTATAAACCAAGGTCTGAAGTCGTGCCTCGTCATAGTGTCATCTTGATCGGTTGAAAATTGTCGATTTTGAAGCACTTTAAAAAGTAGCGAAACGTTTATATTCAGATGAGGAAATGTGGGTGATGATATAAGATATTATCATTTAAGTACGTGGTATGTCCTTATTTAAGCAAACATGCTTATATAAGCAAATTATTTTTTAGATGAGTGAAATGATATTGTTTCTCCACTTGTCTTGTCAGCTGCCCTCCAAAAACATTTGCGTGTGATTTCATAAGCAATCATGCTTATATAAGCATATTTATAAGCAATCATGCTTATATCCGCGTATAAATCAGCAAATCAATAGAGATGTGTTAACACCTATCTGGGGAGCCTGGTGTATTTGGAATCGGCTTACAAAAGTAATCGTGCTTATATAAGCATATTTGCTATGTAAGTTTAATGATATATTTGTTTCACTGGCCTTGTCAGCTGCGTCTCAAAAGTATCTGGAATGTGCTTAAAGAAGCATAAATTAATGTTATAAAATTATCTTTTTGCTTCACTGGCCGTGTCAGTTGCCTCTCAAAAGCATTTTGGATGTGCTATATGAGCTCGTGCTTATAAAAGCATATTTTCTTTAATTTATAAATTGAGGATACTTTTGCCAACTGGTATCGTAAGTTCAAGAGATGTGTTCAGAAAGAAGTGAGTGATGATGCAAGATGTTACTCTGTTTTTCTTTCATCACATGATCTTGTTTATTCGCAAAATAGTTCGTT
>LQRL01085685.1:9882-22605 GCA_001703475.1 Hydroides elegans
ACAAAAGTAATCGTGCTTATGTAAGCATATTTGCAATGTAAGTTAAATTGAGTTATGGACAATTCGAGACTTGACAAATTCGCGACTGGTCAATTCGTGACTTTTGCCAATTTTCATTTTGGTCGATTCGCGACTCTCACTTTGGTCGATTCGCGACTTTCATTTTGGACGATTCGCGACTTTTTTTGTCGCGAATCGTCCAAAATATTCGCTTTGAAATCTGTTCTATAATTCAACCATGTTCGAATAGAAACATTGCGTTATCCGTTTCCCAGCGGAAAGGTTGTTCATTAACCACATGATCTCGTATATTTAATGTAGATTAAACGTTAAAAACATAAACATTTCTTGTTAAGTCACAATGATATTATTTATGAGCAATTATATTGGGTAATTATTTTTTTATTGTTATAGGAAAAAATAGGACCATGATGACTTTTTTTTGCTATTTCTTAAGATAATTTTATTTTATTTATGTTTGATCAAAAATGTATTCTTGGTTTGAAAATGTTAAAAAATATTATTTCCAAGGCGAACATGTGAACGATTCTAATAAAACGTATTCAAGGAAAAATCTACTATAAATTAGAAAAAAAAATACGATTGATATTCTTTCAATAAAATTAGAATATTTTTCAATAAAAAAAGTCGCGAATTGACCAAAGTGAAAGTCGCGAATCGTCCAGAGCAAAGTCGCGAATCGTCCAGGGCAAAGTCGCGAATTGTCCAAAATGAAAGTCGCGAATTGAACTAAAACGTCGCGAATCGTCCTTGGGGCGAATTTGTCAAGTCGCGAATTGTCCAGACACCGTTAAATTATATATTTGTTTCGCTGACCTCGTTTTTTCCGACTGGTCTCGTCAGTCCTAGAGATGTCTTCAGAAAGAAGTGAGTGATGATGCAAGATGTTACTCTGTTTTTCTTTCATCACATGATCTTGTTTATTCGCAAAATAGTTCGTTATTTCCAAAGTAAATTATAGTAAAAACTGACCATCCTGCATCCACGAACTGTTGAAGTTCACGGGGGATCCAAGGTCACTGACCTTCTAGTTGATCTTTGTCATGTACGAAACTTAGTAATACATTAAGGCACTCCTATAGAAACTGAACGAGTGCATAAACAAAAATAGTATACAATTCGTCTATTGGCTCGAAACCGATTGCTTGGTTGAAAAATGTGACACTCGATGAGCCAATAATGCTTTTATCGTGTCGTTTTTCCAATCACATAATTTCTCAATCCAAAATCTATATTTTGTGCGCAGTATTCCCTTTTGTATAACTCACGCTCAATTTTAAGTATTTCTATATTTACATTTTGTTTGCTTTCAGATCTTCGCGGCCGTGCTTCGAGCCCTCAAGAGCCGAGTGGCGCGCCTGGCCTTAACAGAGGAGCTCGGTTACCATATCAACAATAATCGGGCGCTGTTGGAACACCAACAGTTCGATTTGGTCGTGCGGTTGTTAAATTGCGCGCTACAGGTATGAACTAAAAAATTATACACAATATGCATTTTGTTATGTAAAGGTGATTTTTCATTCATATAAAAACTGTATATGAACATGTAGAAAAAAGAAAAGAAATATTTTTCTTTAAAAAATCCTTCTGTTTGATTTAAAAAAAAAATAAAATAAAACAGGCTTTAAATCATCACCATTGGTCCAAACTATGATATTTATCGACTATCGTTCAGTCCAGTATTATCAGAGTAAAGCTCGTGCTTGGAAAAATGCAAAGAACACAATATTGTTGTATTGCGGCAAGGCCAATTTTATTGAATTGGGTATTTTTATAAATAAATACAATTTCCACAAATAGTGAAAAGTTATGCACATGAATGAAAGGTTAAATAGTGCATTTTTAGTTGGCACCAAAAAGCGACACACTAAACCATATTGCAGTAGAACAAACACTCAATAAATATAAACATTAATGATAGCAGAACGAAAAAGAAACATATTGTAACACCATAATCCCCGTTATATCCTACTGCTTAAAGGATGACTAGGGAGGGATGGTGGGTTTTAAGAAAAATAAAATGAACTTAACTGTCCGATGTCTCGTTAACAAATGAGAAAGAACACACGTGGAGGAAAGCTTGTATGTACATGCATAACTCCACAAAGTACTGTGCCTGAATATTGCTTTAAAGTCCATTGCCATATATAGAATACACATACCAATAATTCTAGTATGTAGATACCATTATTTATAATCTGTGCAATAAGGCCCTTGTTAAAGCCTAGCATGTAGAACCATAATGTACTTTTACATACAACACTTAAATGGACTTCACGATGCCTATAAATTCAATTATATCAATAATTGTGTATTTTGATGACTTTATGCTATAAACAATTTATATTTTATTATCTCAATTACAAACAAAATATGTCTTAAACCGAAAGTCTTTTATTTTTGTTTGCAGAACGACTCGAGCATGGACGAAAACGGAGTTGCTGCTGCCGTATTACCACTCGCTACAACCTTCTGCAGGGTCAGTATTTTTTCATATATACGTTTATTTCAGAAATTAGGAAACGAAGAATTGAATATTTGAATAAAACTTTTCTTTAACATTGTAAGTAGTCAACCCAATGATATTATAAATATCAGTTGACTTCATTTCGTACAGTTCGATGACCTGCAAACCCCACCGTTTCATTAAACAAAATAATATTCGCGTGTTGTTTTCCAAAACCCATTCAATTTTGTTTCATGAAAATCCCCAAATCATACTTATTTTTCAACTATTCATAAGACATTTATTTATATTTATCATTCCCTTTGCAGAAGCTGTGCACGGGCGTGATCCAATTCGCCTACACCTGCCTCCAAGAGCACGCCGTGTGGGCCAATCACCAGTTCTGGGAGGCGTCCTTTTACCAGGATGTACAGGCGCAAATACGGTTGCTCTATCTGCCGCAGTATGAACATCAACATGGGGTCATGCCTGTGAGTCTCATTATTTTAGTAACATTTATCATTATTTTAGTAACAGATATCTTGGACCGTTATCATTCCAATCCTAAACCTTACCAAGAGGATTATTTTAGTCACGTTGCTGCCCTGTATCTGGTAAATTGTATACAAAGTGTAGAAGGAATGCATCAAAAGACAAAATTACATGGATCTTTGGGATGTGTTGGTCGGTCAATGTTGCCCGGTGTTTGCTTATTATACATGTTAAAGGATTGAGCCAAAAAAAGAGTGTAGCTAGGGCCTTTGGTTTATGTTGGTCAATTGTGTGGTATGCACCCGAACTTTGGAACAATCTCCCTAAGAGCATACGAGAGCAAACCAGTTTTAGATCTTTTAAACGTGCGTTAAAGACCCATTTGTTCAAAACATCTTATAATTGCTAATGCATCATACTATAAAGTGTTTAAGTTATTGCTAGTCATTGTTATTTAAACTGCATATATTGTATCTAATGTATTACTATGTTTTATAATATTATATTTTATATAAAGTATACATACATTGTTGCGCTTAGTGGCATTGCTTAATGAGCGCGTTATAAATGAGCATAAATAAATAAATAAATAAATATATCAGAAAGAGTTTCGTTTGGTCATCAGGTCAATAGCATTTACACATGAATATCCGATATACATTATTCAATAGTTATCATATACATTAAAATAAATTGTTTCTCTCACAGCGCTCCGACTCGACCCCCGAACACAAACGCCGCTCCCCGCCCTCTCAAATCCAATCCGCTTTACGCGCCAACGAATTATCAGCTCTCGAGATCGCAGCCGAACAACTCCGAGTGTGGCCGAACTTAGCCGACACCAAAAAGAACGAGTTAATAGGCAACGAGGAGTCGACGGTGTATAGTCAGGCGATTCATTATGCCAATCGCATGGTGTATATGCGGGTGCCACTGGATTCTAGTCGGGCACTGATGGAGCCGTATAATATGGAGAGGGGCGATAGCGCGAGCAGTAATATCACGAATAGGTAAGGGCCTCAGTGATCTTTATATTTTCGTGATTTATTATTTAGAGCAATGTCCTTATATTGATCTATGTTTATTTCCATACGTGCCATTACCTTCAAACTATTTAAATCAAGTTGATTTCTGATGAGGAAGGAATCAATTAAGACACATACGTTGCTGTTAAGACTATTCTTACTTTGCATAAATGCTAATCTGGTGAAAAATGTCACCATATTCAATCAATAGTTTCGTGTTATCCCGCGAGTCGTCGTAAGATCTACATTCTAGTCTCAGTCGGTATATCATCCTGACGCAGCCATTAAAAAATACAAATAATCTGATAAATAGAAAACAAAAATGAATAGAGATGAATAAAGCCTTTGGTTTATTTTTCTTTCTTCAGCATCGCTGACAGTGACAGCGTGGACGCCGAGTCTGGCTTTGACGAGCAAGAGGTCTCCGAAGTAGGGACAAACGTTGTCAAGTTCGTCACCAGATTCGTCGATAAAGTAAGCTGGTGTTAGTTCTTGTCTTAAAAAGAGTCCATGTAGTATAACACAATTTTTATATGCATGTAGTTAAATGGATACTAGCTCTCTGTTAAGAAAACTGTTTATTTTATTAAAAAGGACTAATGTCACATATTTTTATTTGATTATTTCTGAAAACCTTGAATGACTCCTAAGCACATCCGCCAGTGCACTAGATTATCGTGGATCAAAACTTATAACTGCGTTTTATTTCCACCTTTACCCCTTTCCTATAAATGAACCATATAAGAAACCAATCAGCTTAAACTCTAGTTAACACTTCTTTTATTCAGGTGTGTACAGAAAGTGGTGTGACCTCTGAGCACATCCGCCAGTTGCACTCGATGATCCCTGGTGTGGTACATATGCACATGGAGACACTGGACGCCGTGTTTAGGGAAAGCAAGCGGTTGCCTCCTATACAAAAGGTAGGAAAGAAAGATTCGAATTGTATCCATTACGTAAAAATGTTACAAATTTGTACAAAATAACACGAAAAGAAAATATCCATCCCATAAAAAGTATTGCATATCGTTTATTATAATCTTAAAAAAGGGCGAGATTTATCTTTTATCATTTCCTGTCTATTCATGCCAAAGTCTTAAGGGACTGGTTATTAAGAATGAATGATGGATCTTTAAATTTACATGAGGAATAGAATAAAATATATTACTTTTAAATTAACAAACACGATGGGCCTACTAATTTTAAAGTAGAAATCGGGTTTCCGTTTGATATAACGTTGAAAAGTAGTTTTGGCTTGGCTGTAATTAGCCCTTCATTCGCAATGTCGTATTTTTCAAAATCTAAAACATCATATAAACTATTCACAATTTATGACCATTAGTTTTCACATTTCCTTACAGCCCAAGATCCTCACACCGACTCTCCTACCGGGCGAAGAGATGGTCATGTCGGGTCTGCGCGTCTACCTGGTTCCCGACGGACGAGATGAGGGCACGGGCGGAAACATGGGCGGGCCCGCGTTACTGCCCGCCGAGGGGGCGATCTTTTTGACGAGCTATAGGATCGTGTTTAAGGGAACACCCTGTGATCCCTTAGGTGAGTTGTGGCCATTACATTAAATGCCTTCCTATGTATTGTACTCAAAATACGAAGTAAACAAGGCTCGGCCAAAAACAGTATGAATCGCTAACTTCGTGAAGGTTTATAGCAGCCATTTTAGATTAAGAGTTTTCCTCTCATTAAGTCGTTTCTTTTTAATTGAAGGTATGCATGGTTACACATTGAAACTTAAATTTTTATATGGTTAAACGCAAGGTACCAGGCCACGTGACATCTCAATCATTATGATATATTGAACATTTCTAGACAATCACCATATCACCAATATTATCATAAATTATACATAGATTTAAGACCAATTACATATATTTTTAAGCACATTCTGTAAATTATGTATTCGCAGCATTTCATAGTATTTTTGCATTATTTCCACACAGCCTGCGAGCAGATCGTGTGCCGCAGTTTCCCGGTGTCGAGTCTCACCAAAGAGAAGAAAATCAACGTCCAGTATTTAGCACACCTCGACCAGTGGCTGCAAGAAGGGCTGCAGCTGCGCTCTACTACATTCCAGGTAAGGTCAAATTCACATGTCAGGGCCATTAAGATAGGGTAACCGGGATCAAAGGGGCTGAGTTCTAGAAAAATGAAAAATGTACTGAGTGTTAAGGTTTGATTAAAATCAGAATTATTCAATGCTGCAAAATTATCACTCACTAAAGTTCATGCCTTTTCATTATGGCTTTCACTTTGGAATACAAGTACAATGCACATGCATGTACGTGTACATGTATTAGAATCTCTCACTCATAAGGTTAGAGCAAGAACTGTTCATATTTCAATTCTCAATAATGGTTTTGTCCTTTACCCCCTCATTCTCTCGCAATTAATCAGGACGTATAGTGCAGCATTTATTATTCGCATATTGATTCAACATTGCCTCATTACCTATATCCCGTTCCTTTCTATCGCTTTCGCGCATGCGCAGTTAATGAAGATCGCTTTCGACGAGGAGGTCTCCTCAGACGACCAGGACGCCCTCCGCAAATTACTCAACAAACTGAGGGCGCCACAATCCGTTGTCAATACATTTGCATTCACCGGATATATCCTGGCGGCCCCGTCGCGAGGGGGCATGGACAAGGGCGGGCTGAGGAATGAGAAAAATGCTTCGCTCAAGTAAGTTATGTTGTTTGTTTGAGGGGAAGGAAGTCGTTCGTGGAGGACTAACCCTTGAATTAACTTTTTGCGTCCCTTTTGTCACATCTTACCTATAGTCTTTTCGTGTCACTTGATTTCATTTCTAAAATGGTTGGTCACGTTTTGTACTTTTAGCAATTATACCTATTGAACACCTTATTGTAAAACTGTGATATTCGGTGCTCAATTCCATTTTTTCTCCGTCTTTCCTTTCTTTTACGTGTACTGGCCAGCCACAAACCGTCCACCGACTTATCGTGATCTGACACAACCTTTTGTACCTTTTCATAACCTATCACTTTACTATTCTTGTCACATAATGTTGAAAGCATTTATGTGCTAATTCCTTATGTGTTTAATGTTCATGCTAACTCAGATACATGTTATTCCTACAGTGAGTGTTTTCTAATGTACATGTACTTTATGCAACAGTAAGCCTTTGTTAATAGAAAATGAGCTAACCTGCACCATGTTAAATTGCTCCATTATGATGTATGTTTAAAATGCTCATTGCCTAACTTTTGTATGTTAAATTATAATTTACACTGCTGTGCAAACTCGTAGGAAGCATTTTCACGCTGTTTATTCTATGTATAATAAGCTTATCATACCGTTTCAGTGTTACGAATTCATTTGTTATTATCCCCCGTGAAAACGAGGGGATATAGGGTTGAGCTTGTCCGTCCGTCTGTCCGTCCGTCCGTCTGTCCGTCTGTCTGTCCCGCTTGATATAGGGTACTTTGTCCACGCGAGTTTGGTATGAAGGAGTTGAGCTAGAGCTTACAAATTTTATACACGCATAAACCAAGGTCTGAAGTCGTGCCTCGTCAAGGTTTCATCTCGATCGGTTGAAAATTGTCGATTCTAGAGCACTCTAAAAATTGTCGATTTTAATCATTTTTACAGATGTCAAGCTCTTTGTGCAGGCGAGTTTGGTATGAAGCAATTAAGCTATACCTTTCAAATTTTATTCTCGTATAAACTGAGGTCTGAAGTCGTGCCTCGTTAAGGTTTTATCTGGATCGGTTGAAAATTGTCGATTCTGGAACACTTTGAAAATTGTCGGTTTTAACATTTTCACCCGATGTTAAGTACATGTGCACGCGAGTTTAGTATGAAGGAATTGAGCGAGAGATTTTTTAGTTAATACACATATAAACCAAGGTCTGCAGTCGTGCCTGGTCATGGTGTCATCTTGATCGGTTGAAAATTGTCGAAAATAGTTCGTCATTTCCAAAGTTAATTTTAGTAAAAAGTGACCATCCTGCATATACGCATTGTTAAAGTTCACGGGGGATCCAAGGTCACTGACCTTCTAGTTTTGAGTAGTTAGAAATGGGAACTAAATCTTTGAACAAAATCATCTAGAAAGATTTGAAGATAGTTGAAAAGATAGAAATAACTGGATTTTACGCTAGTTGCACCCCTTACACAATCATATCAGCCATATTTTGTTTGTAACGATGCACTTTTGTTTACACCTTTGTATCTAAACTCTTTTTTTCGATCCACAGGAGAGGACAAGGGTATGACGATTTCAGCTTTTCGATTTTTGTAACAAAAAAGCTAATTATAGTGACTAATCAAACATGGTGAAGGGTTTATATCTAATACCTGTAATATTGATGTAGATCTGTAGCATAGATAATGGTCTGGAATTTATAAGCAGGCGCTATACGTAACCATTCACGATTACAAAAAAAGTGTTTATATCAAGTAAAAGTTACCTGAATTATAATCATTTGACTCATTGATCAAGCATTCAATAAAAACATTATTATAAAAATTCTTACGATTCTGATATACAAAATTCTAACATTGCAAAATGTTGATATGAACATTCGCTTTAATGTTACATGTGGCTCAATTTCAATCAGTCATATTTATGTCTGTGTATGGTGTTTGCAATGTCGCTATTACACGATGAGGCTGTGCTTTTCAGACGGGAAAATAGAAGACTAAAGCGTTTCATAACTTAACAAAGTAGTTAGACTTCTATTGTAGTTAATAACAATTGCTTAACCTTTTTTCTCCAAATGACAATCTTAAATGCTTTACAATCATCGCAAGAATATTCTTGATTATGCTTCATGTTAAGGCGTGTTTGTTTCAATTATCTTTTTACATAAAATTTTGCTTAGATATCGAGTGACTATCTCCGATAGATTAACCACCATTGACATGAACTGGTAAACTTCCAGGGCTTGCATAAGCTTCTAGAACAACATTTAAATGTGCTGTTTTGGTCCCTTTACCCCACATGACTTTGCTCTTTATTATCTAACAAAACGTAATGATGAGGAGAGAAACACTGCATCATGTAAGCCTTAAGACGTTTGAAAGTACCTTATAATGCTACGATTAGTTAAAAAAATCAACATTATGCATTTCTTCTTTTGAGCAATGAATATCATCACAAACACAGAGCCACTCAACAATATATCAAACCTTGTTTATCCGATAAATATTATCAACTTATATAATTAAATCAATGCATTGATTGAACCTTGAGTGTTCCCTTTTTCATCAACAGGGGCTTCGCTAAGCGCACCCTGTTGAAAACCGCCAAGAAGGCCGGTTTGAAGACAAAGGAAGAACAGAAGAAACGCAAATACATTCTGCCCACCCCGCCCACCAGTCGACGCACTCTGCCCGCACACTTTGGACAGAGTGACCATCGGGGGCATAGTCCCATTTTCGATGAGGAACTTGCCGGTAAGAATATATATTATATCATCGCGCTTCAAATTACTAATGGGTACTTGTAAAATGTGTTTTTTTTTTCTTATGTGTATTCCCATATTCTATGAGGAACTAACAGGTAAAATTAGCGTTTGATAAGTGTTCTTTGAGTATGTAGAGTGAAGATCACGTTGAATTAGTTCCGGTCATTTTTGGCAGTGACACATTGATTAAACATGTATGTGTGAAGAGTTGCCATGAATCCGGCACTTTGAATTAAATGAACGATATTTTACAATTTTGTAAAAAAAAATAAAAATAAAATATAATCTCGTGTTTCTTTCTAGGTACATTTAAGTGTGACCTATGTGAATTCAATTGGCATGAGGAAGAACACAAGTTTAATATAGATATCTCAATTTTTATCAACAACTTTTTTTACGCACTTTTATTTTGCAATATTTTTCAAACAGTGATAGACGAATCCGAGATGACCAGTGCCATCCAAACAGACGCCAAGAACGTCGACCGCTTATCGGAACGCGCCTATTGCCGTGACTACGCGAGACAAGGCTTCGGTAGTGTACAGTCAACGCATGCGCGGGGAAGAACGGAGGCGTGGCGAGTGAGCATGGTCAATATCAACTACACTGTCTGCAAAAGGTGGGTCTCATATGATATACAATGTATTGTCTATTATAAGGGTTACTGGGTCATTCGGGAAATTTGGGTTTAAACCGAAGAACGTGAATCATGATATGCTGATAAGCTATGTTAGTTAGACTAAAAAATGAAATTGGACGAATGATTATTTAAGCATAATCCTTACACTTAACTATACAATTTCAAACAGAAAAAAACTGAAATTTTCGCAGTTAGATAAACTTGAATATCTCTCAGTTTTCTTGTTCCATCCCTCATTGCAGCTACCCAGCTGTGTTAGTGGTACCACAGGTTATTTCGGACGAGAGCATCCGAAAGTTTGCCCGCACGCATCGACAGTACAGGTATGTGAATATAAATACATGTAGTATATCTCTTTGTAATTTTGATATATTTCTCAAACAAAAGACACAGGTTTTGCACTGAAACACTCCTCGAAACCCGCCTGCAACTTCGCTTCAAACATAACATTAACATGACTCTGATATAACTCAACGCTTTGTGTTGGGTCTTGTTTGACAACATTAAATATTACTTTTACCAAATTTTAAGGTAGTTAAAAAATCACGTAAATGTTTAAAGATAATTTATAAATTTCTTTATCATACCGCTTTCGTTTCTCTATTTCTAGGTTACCCGTATTAACATGGCGCCACCCTCGCACGCGAGCCGCGTTGCTAAGAGCAAGTGGTTTCCATGGCAAAGGAGTGATGGGCATGCTCAAGACGCATCACACACAGCAGACGCACGATCGCACTTGTAAGAAGGAGTTCCGTTACGTTTCAAAAATCATAAACAAGTACAAAAAATAAACGTTCATATTTTGACTTAAAATTATTTTTGCATAGAAAATCGTGAGAATATATGTCAACTGATTGGCGTATTAAAACATTTTGCTGAAAATTATAGCTCATAAGACAAAACTCGATATACAGTTTGTACAATTATTTGATTATACTGTGACACGGTCCAATATACCGGTATACATGTGTTAACAGTCAAATGTTTTGTTTCTTTCCAGCTACGACCACGGAAAACACGTCAACGAGCGTGGAGCAAGAAAAGTACTTCTCGGCCATCGTGCAGGCCACGCCCCATGGTAACACCTCCCCTCTCTTCTCGCCCACCCTCTCCCCCACCACCGGCCATCGTAACCATCACCATGACAACAAAGGGGGCTCCCTCTTCCCTAGCAACCACCACTCCCCCCATGGCGCCTCAGCCGGCTCCCCTGATTCGCTCACAGCCAGTCTCGATTCAATGCTCTTCCAGTCCTTCGACAATCCCCGCCATTCTCCGGAAATGGCGGTCAAGCACTCACGGAATTTGCCGAGTGCGCTCGGGCGCGCGGTCACTTCGGGTCTTTCCGGATTGCGAGGCAGTGGCGGCAAAAGTGGCGCCGCAAAATGTAAGGGAGTCACGTGACCTTTTGTGTTGATGTCACGTGGTTATATTGGTGTCACGTGAGCAGCATGAAGTGGCTATCTGCACGAAATATGTATTGGCTGTTAGTTCAATGGATTCATTTGGTGTGTATCACAATCCCTCTAGTCTACATGTATGGTTCACGTTGTATTCCTCGAAACTAGATAATCGTGCATTTGAATGGCGGGGATCATGAAATTGGTATTTGCTTAGTGCATCACTGTGTACCCTTGGCTGTTTACCACTCTACGTATATTTGTCGTGGAACGTAAGGTTTGTGCATATAGTGGTAAAGTTTTATTTATACACCTTCATTGCAATATATAGCATGATGTTGTGAGCGAAAAACATTCATAATGCCAGTATGAACACGTAGTTAGTAAAAAAAATAAATAAACGAAGAATGTAAACTTTTGACTACTAACACCTATTCCCCTCACTATTTGTTGCGGATTGTCCTTGTTTCCGGTATTGTGTTCGTTGCCATTGAAGAGGAATTGGCAGGGTTCATACATGTCATGGAAAACCTGGAAAACCTGGAAAAATATTTTTGTCATGGAATGTCATGGAAATGTCATGGAATTTTATTTTTCTGGAAAAGTCATGGAAATGTCATGGAATTTTACAAAAATGTCATGGAAAAAGTATGTTTTTACAAATTCCATAATTAGAAAAAAAATGATATATTTTCTTAACATTTGTGTGAAAAAAAATCTTTGTGCCTTCGGCGCAATTGTATTTTCTAAAGACAATTGAATGTATCCATATTCAATTGAGTATATCTATAAATGCTTTAATTTACTAGGGCATTGTTGGTAATTAACGTAAATGTTGGAAGCAGGGATGCACCTAAGCAGTCGCACGGTCGCGTATGATACCAGGGATTTACCTAAGCGGTCGCATGGTCGCGTATGCTACTTACTTTTAAGTCGGGCTTCTAACGTTTTAGAGTTAGTCGCCAGGCGCGCGACTAAGTTTTTTTTGCTCGCTTTTATTTATTTTTTGTTGTTGTTGTTAAATTGGGTTCGTAATTTATTCAAGAAATCAAGTCGTTTTCTGCATAGTGCTAATTTTCGCTCGTGTCTCTGGCGCTCTTTTATTGATTGAAACTAATATGCTTATGCATGTATTTATCATCATGTTTAGTTTCGTTCATGAATTGTATGACTATACAGGTACATGTACCGGCTATAAAAAGTATCGGTACGATTTTCTCTGATCTTGAATTTTACTGTGAGCAACCATCCTCTT